>JTDE01000035.1:297168-308734 GCA_014338405.1 Paragonimus skrjabini miyazakii
GGGGTATTCCGCCGAGAGTTAGAATGCTCGCACTTCCTGCCTGACAATCTCCAACACTATGTCTGTGTGAAGAGCAAACCCATTGGTAAACTTAAATTGCAGTAAAACAGCTTGTTGTATAAAGCGGATTAACAAGCTCAACTGAAATTGCGATTGACTCAAATGCCCATTGCTCATACTGGCAGCTTATAAGACGTGATAAGTAGTGTCAGTCTTCTATCTCTTACTAACGATAACGGATGAATCACAATCTAAGGATGTGCAGATTCTCGTGAACTAGCTCGAGCCGTTTTATTGTGACCTACAGAAAAACCGTAACACTTCAAAGCTGTACGTGATACAACTAGAGCAATGACAGTTCCATTGTAGTGTCAACTTGTACACCTCCAAGCCAGAAATTTGAGGAACATTGTACCAAAATGTTCACTTTCAGAAAGACACTCTTCACTCGAAAGTTTGTCAGTTGATTAGACTTCTCCGTCTTTCTAGAGGGAGACAACAACAGATTACGGCATGATATATTCGAGCTGGTTGCCGAAACTCATATCCACTAAACTCTCCTGTCTCTCAAAGTCACAACTAACATGAGAATGTCTGTGCCGAATTCATAGCCTATAAAAAGTAGCTTATTCCTTAAATAATATTTTAACTCAACCCAAGGATAAATCATGCTTTTCTTATCAGATGAACCAGTGTACGCTAAACTTGGCAACTTCCTTGGCTAATTTTATTCCTCATTCGCTTAGTAGACACCATTCAGATGTTTGTAGCCTTGCTTAATTTCGGTGGTACATTTGAAACTCTGTGCTTAAGCGTCCTTCATTGTCAATTAACTGAGCTTAATGTCGTTCACCAAACATCCATCACTGACCCATTAAAACACCGAATGCAGCTCACTTCAATCATCAGTGGCATATCGCCCGCAAACTTCTCAACAATCACACGGCGTTTATGAGTGTCACAATTTCCCCTTCGATTTAGTCACAGTTTGCATATCGCTGAGAAAACGAGTATTTTCTCTGTACTGATGGCGTGATTTATGCTGTGAACACCTGAAGCAAAAAGAAGGCAGTACAATTCATGACTGAATTTCCAACCTGTTTCACTGAACCGTAAGCACTGGATTCAAGATGCGTTCTTTACAGAGTCCCTCAATGACAGAAATTTAAACCACATACAACATTTTGTCATTAATCTCACATTTGGCAAAGCCGAATTACCAAACCTAAAAGCTCAACCACTTTCGTGTGCGTGTCATGCTGAGGTTATCTGATCTTTTCGGTCTAAGTCACAGTTACGGGCTGGCTGAGTATTTCCAGTGCAAAAGTTGTATAATTTGACCCACCCAGATTACCATACCAAAACTCAGTACTTTGAGATGTTAACATTTAAATAATGTGATGACCATCCTTCTGAAATTTAAGGGTGAATTCTTCAGACTATGGATATAACCGCCCTTCCTCACGAAACAGACTCCAGAGTTAACATACTCCAATGCTTCTATGAGGTAGACATGTCTGCAAAGATGCTCCACTTTCAACATTTCAAGTTTACTTCTATTGTTTACTCACCAATCTGGACTTTTCAACGTTGTCCCATTGGAAATGGCGTCTTGTCTTTAGTGAGAAATTTCGTAATCAGACGGGGATTTTTAATAGTGAGTCTGAGTTTATCGTCACAAAATCGTTTGTAGTAGCATGACAGGTAGGATTCCAGATCAAAAATTCCATAGATGATATTTTACTCCAAACAAGTTCAAATTAACTGACTCATTGCAAAAAACTAACGTTCTCTATCGTCCGAAATGTGCCGACGCTATCCTCCAACGTAAACTTGTAGAAGTGTTTCAAACCAAAATAGACTACGACCACGCTGTTCGTGAGGCAACCGTGTTTACCACTGCGCCATTGACCTCACGTTAGGCACGACCGAATCATCATATGCGAACGCACAGTCAGCGTGGTCGTGGTTCTAATCGCGGCAGTGACGATGATATGTATTACTGACGAGCTTTAATGAGAGCGAAACTCGAGTTTAATGCTGCTTTTTGAAAGGGGCCGACTGGAAAGTCTATGGGAATGCGACAGCTGCGATCAATTGTGGGTGGTGTTCAACTTGAAATAAACCAAATCCCCGGCTACTCATCAGTAGTAAATTAGCTGACCATTCGAAATCGGAAAAGATTCTGATGCGTGTTCTTATATTGGTCGTAACAACCGTTTCACTTTAGATAACAAAGAAAGCGGAACTATAGCGTTTGTTTCAATTTTAGCCAGCCAAACAAGTACAGATCTTACATGTGTACAGTGAAAATTGGATAAAACTGCAGCTAACTTTTTCAAGTTCTTCCCGGAAGGATGGTAGGGAGTTGGAAGTAACCTCCGAGTGAGTAGATCATGCCCAGCCTAGACGAATTTTTGAAGTACAGATTGTGTGAGTTGTTCTTAACCTGTCAATCATAATTTTATTGAGTTACTGATAAGTAGTTTGGCAGATTTGATAATTTAGAAGAGATCCATTTGCGAAAACTCTGGACTTCGGCTGGATTCGAACCAGCGACAGAAACACCATGCCTAAACGCGGCAAGCGTGGATGGAATTTTGCATCACAACTTTATAGTAAGGTATGAAAGTAAACATTACCTGTTGTGGTACATGTTATACCAGATGATTCAGATAACGGGTTGTTGATGCAGCAAATAAGCTTCGGAAAACCTGGAAACGAGTGTTCCAAAAACACGCCAGCCCCTCTGTGAGGTAGGGTGTGGTAAAAATGTGATGTTGGAGACGATGAAAGGAAAACGAAATCAATCATCCGAAATATCAATAAGTGAATTGCTCACCGGTATGCAATTAAAAAGCTGAGTGAGTAGTACAACGGGTCGTCTTAAATTTGCGGAGAAGTAGATTTCACACTGTATACAAGAAATCTCGCGCACTACACGCGACTGACAAACATTGTTAGCGTTCTATTTCCTGCACCGGCTGCACGAAAGCATCTACAGCTACCAGCGCCTTCCACTGCGAAATTTCTAAATTCATATGAATTTGCAAAAAGTAGTATTAAGGGCATCGTCAGGATGTAGTTCAGTATACCATATTTAGTTTAAGATTTATCAATAACATTTTCGCCTGCCACAATATCAACTAATGTACAAGTGGGTTGGCTGACATGCACAGGGATGAAGTGGCCCTCACGGAGTGCGAGAACACAGATTCAACGGGTATGTAGAGTAAACATAACTACCTTGATCGGTTCCAATTGCCAGTTTAACGGGGGAGTAGGCTAACGTGGACGCAGTAACCACCGGACACGTCGGTGTGCAAGCAAGACATAGAACGCACATATACAATATCTCTTCAGTCTGTGGGTACATGAACGATCCACTCAGACGAGCGTGAGTTTCGGTCATCGCTGTCGTCGTCCTAGCTGGCGAAGTCGAACAAGTCGATTATCGCTGTGACAACCGAAGGCAGGGCTGGAAACACCCAGACTAATCAATCGATCACAGTCTACAAGCCTAAGCAAATTGTGACCAGGATAGATGACAAATCACTGCAAGCCCATTCCGGCACCTAGGTGACTTGGACGTGATTCAGATGAGACAAACCGCCTCATGTGAAGGGTGTATGCATCCGATGAGAGTGACACGGAACTAGCTGTGATTAACTGCACTGCAGTGCTGTGGCTCATCCAGACAGTGGTGGAACTTGGGGATTGTTAGCTAAATATGAAAATTTGTCAGCCAGTAAGTTATATAATGAACCGGCCAAACAATTCACAATAGAAACCGACTGCTGGATGTGCACAATTTATCTACTTCATTTCATCAATATTTTCTGGGTAGCATTTGTCGAGGAATCGAACTATCCATCGACTCTAATTACTTTCAAACTTTCCACATTATTCTCTACATCGATCTGTTCTGTAAGAGTTCTTGGGAACCATACTATACGCCTCATACATGTACAGGTTATCACTGTCCTAAGTGACATTGAACTTCGTCCTAGAAATGCATAAATCTTTGATATTTCTGCTGTATGAATCTGTGATCTTGACCGAATTGCGTGGTTGACGAACTCAGTCTGAATTAAAAATTTGATGTTATTTTCCTCTCGATGCTGATCATTGCTGTTTTTTGCCCTGATAGTTTTTGCGGAAAACGGCGCAACTTTAACAAATGTACAGGTGTCCCTGGCCAAGAATGACGTTCGACCTATACATCTGAGCTGGTAACATAGTAAGCTCATTGTGCTATAACTTCTATGTCGTAGGACGTTCAACGCCTAGATGTATAACAAAAGACTACCTAAGTCAGACTTTCTCATTGTTGAATAATTGCAGTCAGAAGAATTGGATGTGTTTTCTCACTTTATGTGCCAAACGTTGCTGTCACCACACTTCTGGCCTGTTCAGCTGACTTTTTCTGGCACATCAAACGCCACTTACAGTGAGAAAGCATGTCTGAAGAATCACCGGCGATTATGATGTCATGTGTTCGTCGCATCAGTTACTCTATTCGGGCTTGACCATACACCGTCAATTAGATTCAGCGTCGTAGAGCAAGGCGTCAATCGCAGGAGCTCTCCAGTGATGTACTGTAGAACTCTGAACGCTCCTTCAAGGTCTGCGTAACAGGACGCATTGTCACAGACTGTCAATGAGTTCAGCTCTTCATAATTGTCAAGACCGTCTACATCCTATATAGTCAGACCTGACATGTTGCTTCACTATAGGAGCCACGTTTGCGGGAGTACATCTGCAAGCCTCGTTCTGATACGGCGCTAATGATCAATGCTTCTTCGGATGCTGACAATGGTTACACGTGCCTTCTGTATACGAACGCTCATTCACGAGTGCGACTGCAGAGCAAACTGAAGTTGGGTAAATGAGAAAAATGGGCGAATGTTTTAACGTGCCACATTTTCGTCAATTCGGATAACTGCTGCTTGTGGCCGTATATTATCGTGGTTTTCAAACAACCGGTTGTCTCCTCCTTTTGTTCAACTCCATATTCACAGTTTCGAAGACCGAATGTAGTTCACTGACTATTATCAGTCTAATTTGTCCGAAAGTACCCATTGAAGTCAAGAGAACGATAAAGTAGCGAACAAGGCTTGTTTTCTGTGTTTGATCATCAGGTTAATTGCAACACAATAAATAGTATCAGTCTTCCGTCCCGGTTGTCATTGAGGTCACGAGAATTTTCCTTCTAGTATTCGGCTTTCACCACAATCGTAAGAGATCCAGCTTGACTTTGATCCACATCACTCAGAAGTTTCCGTTTATGTCCACAGTGCTGCTCACGCATTTGATTGTTCTACCGATGAAGAACACATCGGTTGTCATTACGTGTTCGAATTCCCAAATCATTAATAGTAGCCTTCAAGTCATTGCCGTTCTCTTAGTCAACAAGCAGACGATTTGTGCGAATAGGGCTTACACGAAGTAATACCGAACTTTCGTATGATTGTAGGTATTGAATTGCACATCATATATGTCAAGTTGCCTGGTGAAATAATTATGATTTTAGTGACAGTTCAGGCAGAGAAAACTGAGAAAACTTATGGAAACCTGAACCTGTACTGAACGGTTTAGGGAGAAAAGATAAGTCGGAAGATGGTTTAAATTTCAGCGAGTCACTGGTGGAAAGACTGCGGATGAGGAATTCATGAGATAATGAAAAGGATGAAAAACCGATCACTGCTTATCAAGTATATAACAGCCGCAATGTAACGCAAAGCAGACAATAGTAGTATCAAACATAATATCAGGTATGTAGTATCAAGTATTTCGAACGTAAGAGGCCGAAAGTATCTTCATTCTACCGCTGTCATGCTACTAAACAGATTATCTGAACATCCGGTTTGATGTCCTGAACAGGCACTGTAGGTGTGTGCTTGAATTCACCTACCAACGATGGGGTGAGGGTAGAAAAATCTGGGCATATCTCGGCACGGAAAGAGCTTTCTCCACAAGTTAGACGGATCATTTGATGTTACGGCCCTACTGAGCTACCCTGAGATGGTTATTTTCTCTCGACAAAAGCTACATAGCTCGCACAAACCGGCGATTATCTAATCACAATCAAGAGCATCGACCTGTACGAATAATGTGTGGATCAACAAGATTCTCTTCGTCTACAGCCACTGCGCATCTGATCGAGTCCAACCATCTGACTAAGTCGACTGAGTCCTTCAAGCCAGTCTATCAAACATGTGGGATACAACCGGGACAGGTCAAAGGTCATATACTGGCAATCACGCACCACCACTGTGCATCCAAAGACAGTTAGTCAATGCAATTACGATCGCTGAATAATGTTGTGGGTGATACAGCATCTTATATATCACACTCAAGTCTCTCCACATAATTAAGCTTTGATGGTTGAGAGCTTGCCATTCACCACATGCTCACTGTTGAACAAAAAGATAGCCAGTGTGAATATGCCCTGGGATTGGTCGATCTTCATTCTCGTATGTGTACTGAGATTGGACTGCAGTGGTGTCCTGAATGGAGAAAGTGCAGTCACTCAAAACTCATGCACAGGCTGTTGTCAGCGGAATTGTGGTCACTCGGCTCCAACCAATGAAAAACGATGATCAGCTGCTACGTCAAAGGTGGTGACCAGAACAAGTTGTTTGAACGTGTGTCAGATTTAAACAACCGTGTTAACTGAGCCAAGAGCGTGGACCATAATAAAGAACGGTTCAATTAAAACGTAGAACGTTTTCCATCCAATAGCGGTCGTAATACAGCGTTATTTTTCTCAAAAATTCAGATAGACTAATGCCACTCAGAAGACCGGTCTGATTTTCTCGATTTGGTAACGCAGTAGATGAAACTGTGCCCAGTTGGTCTACATTTGGTGAGTAATGAGTTAAACTAATGAAGGTAACATGTGGAAGTAAATGACGAATGATGGGCTATTGAATAAGTGACACTCATTCGTGATCACATGGACGATCAGCACTGAGAGGAAAATAACATCAAATTTTTAATTCAGGCTGAGTTCGTCAACCACGCAATTCGGTCAAGATCACAGATTCATACAGCAGAAATATCAAAGATTTATGCATTTCTAGGACGAAGTTCAATGTCAGTTAGGACAGTGATAACCTGTACATGTATGGGGCGTATAGTATAGTTCTCAAGAACTCTTACAGAACAGATCGATGTAGAGAATAATGTGGAAAAATTGAAAGTAAGTAGAGTCGATGGATAGTTCGATTCCTCGACAAATGCTACCCAGAAAATATTGATGAAATGAAGTAGATAAATTGTGCACATCCAGCAGTCGGTTTCTATTGTGAATTGTTTGGCCGGTTCATTATATAACTTACTGGCTGACAAATTTTCATATTTAGCTAACAATCCCCAAGTTCCACCACTGTCTGGATGAGCCACAGCACTGCAGTGCAGTTAATCACAGCTAGTTCCGTGTCACTCTCATCGGATGCATACACCCTTCACATGAGGCGGTTTGTCTCATCTGAATCACGTCCAAGTCACCTAGGTGCCGGAATGGGCTTGCAGTGATTTGTCATCTATCCTGGTCACAATTTGCTTAGGCTTGTAGACTGTGATCGATTGATTAGTCTGGGTGTTTCCAGCCCTGCCTTCGGTTGTCACAGCGATAATCGACTTGTTCGACTTCGCCAGCTAGGACGACGACAGCGATGACCGAAACTCACGCTCGTCTGAGTGGATCGTTCATGTACCCACAGACTGAAGAGATATTGTATATGTGCGTTCTATGTCTTGCTTGCACACCGACGTGTCCGGTGGTTACTGCGTCCACGTTAGCCTACTCCCCCGTTAAACTGGCAATTGGAACCGATCAAGGTAGTTATGTTTACTCTACATACCCGTTGAATCTGTGTTCTCGCACTCCGTGAGGACCACTTCACATTAGTTATGCGACCTTGTTAGCCGCTGAAGCCTAGAGCAACCTCTCAGCACAGGAGAAAATGGTGCCGATATACCTGAAACTAGAAGTGTCATAGTTTCTGTTTTGTTTCATTCTGAATTGTTTTCAATCTAAACTCATTGATAGTCGCGATCTCTGCTTTCTTTCGCTTCATGTTGGTGATGCAGATGGTAACACTACTCTAATACTATGTTTATATCGATTCTACGAACGAATAAGTAATTCTTAGCATTGTGAGTTGTCTTATTTATTATTTACCGCAGATCTTTATTTCAATACAATATATTGTTATATTAGAATGTACCTAAACTGATGGGTGGTATAAATTGTTTTTGCTTATAAACAGCGTTGGTAGTCCTGTTGCACATGCAATTTCCACAAGTTTACAAGTTGATATACTTTTACTCATTCCACTACTCTAATTCAACCTAACGACCGGATGATAAAGCTCGAAAGTCTTTGTTGAATGCAATGACGATAAATCCCCGAATACAAAATTGAAGCAGCATGCTTATTCATTGCGTATGAAACAGTTCACCGCTTTTGCATATCCTACAGTTTACATCAGCATTCTAGTTCTATCTCTTTGAGAAGCAGGTTTTGGAGATAAACCCGATTCAAGAATTCACGGTTTTAGCAGAATTGATACAAAGAATGAATTATTTTTAGTGAACAAATAATAGGAAGTAGTGAAAAGTGGGATCAGTCTGACATTAAAACAGATAGTGACAAGTTGCGTCATGCATTCTCCTATATTTATTCTGGCACCTGATAGGACACATGAAATGATTACTGTTCAAACAAACACCTGAAGAAAGTGTTGGTACAATTTCTAATCGTTTATCTTCTGTAAGTGAAATACACTCTGCCTGGAATATGAACTGTGTGATTCCAGTATATCTGTATGCATTGCGGTCTATCTGTTGAATCACTAGAGGACACCGTCGGGTAATTGACCGCGACCAAAGAAACGGGGCATATATTGAAAACCTGGTTGAATTACTTTGGATCACCAGAAGCGAAATAGTAATTCGCCTTCGTTTAAAGACACTCTACAGAGGGATGTGACAGTCTGTTAATTATTAAATATTCAGAACTTGCGGCAATTAGTTAGAAGTGACTGCTACTGTAAGACAGCCAGTTGAACCAGCACACATGAACGTACACGGAGTGAGTTGGAAGTACCAAGAGAATTGATCATTAGAACTTAGTTCTTATCTGTTATTCGTAGAAAGTTTGGTTGCATTCACCTATCAGCAGCTTACTTCCTCCTCCTACTGATTCATTTTTTAGTGCACCCGGTAGACGCCAACAAACCAAGTTTCTTGCCTTTGAGTGCTCACTCATCAGATTAATCTCTGTTTCATTTGCGAAGTATGAAACATTCCAAACTTAGAAAAAAAGGTAAACATCTGAAAACTGCTAGTATTCCACTTTTCGTTTAGGTCATACATTTTAAAGAGAGAAGTGTATTCCTTGTAGCCCTTCCGAGGTATGTTATGTTTTGTGCAAATCGGCTTGCAGACTTTTCGAAATAATTCATTTAATCGCTCACTTACTTATTATTGTTTGTTCTGTTAACATAATGGTTTGTTTAGAACCAACAAGACTGACCTCTGAAAAGGCGATTGAGTTTTTCAAGTGTGATACTCCGTTGGGGTTATTACGTAAGCTCTGATTATTCTCAATGGTTCCATAGTACGCTGAAATCAAACACTTTTAACGTGTGGAATTAACCTTTTTCTTTGTCTTAGTAATGTTGTAAGAACTGGACGAAGATGCAGTAATTCAGTGCCAATTCTCGGACAGTCATGACTTCAACAAAAATCAGATTCACGGTTTGATTCACAATCTAGAGAATATCATCGTTTTCGTAAAGAAGTCCATAGAAGGGATGAGACGTTTGCCAATAGCAAGGTGTTCTCGAACGTGGACCGTCGCGGCCATAACACTCAGAAGATAGAGCTCAGCAATTTGATCTAAAATGTGCGTACACCCTCATGCCGGCTATTCTGGTCATGGTTACGGCGGTGGACTCTGTAAGGAAGCCTGCGTTTGGGGAATGCATTTTGGTCTGAACTCCGCAAGTTGCATTGGGGTTAAAATTTCTGGTGCAATGGGACTTATGGCAGCCATCATTATTTGTGCTGCATTTCAGTTGAGTGTCAAATGGACGATGGAATTCAGGACGTTGATGCTGACTGCCTGCCTGAAGGCATTCTTTGCATAAAACTTATTGTTGAACTTACTTGAAGCGAATAATCAGGGTTTATCACGTCTGCGTGCCTCGCAGCATTAATTATACACGACTATAGTTGTCTTAGTAACAAACAAATTAATTAATTAGTTAATTATTCAGTTTTCCTCCAGGAGCACACACCAGACTGTGTTTTGATATTTTTAAGTCAGACAACAGCGGTCAAATAATTTTTTTGAATGTTGGCATAGTGAGAAGAGAAACGTGTATAGAAAACAAACTTGGAGTGCCAGTACATTCACTTTGACAGTTTCGTTTCGGTAAATCAAAAGCGAAACCTCATACGACGTCTGACGGGTAGGGCGTTAAAGATCTGCACCCCTGACACTTTACAGGCTGAGCTAGATTTTCTACAAAAAGTGCTCATGCAGAATGGCTACCCAGTGCGTTTCATTCAGAAGACGATGCAGGGGATAGAGACGAAACTTAAGCCACCCTCTGTGAATAAGAAACTTTCGTTTATTCGTCTTCCTTTCAAGGGAGATCCCATGGCCAAAGTCATCTCAAGAAAGCTCAAAAAGTCAGTAGAAACAACTTACCTTGCCCCCTCCCAATTGTGGGAGTTTCAGTTCAACACTCGTTATCATGCTACAACGCAAAGACAAATTCCTATGTTCTACAATTAGCTGTTTTGTATACTCGTTTATTTGATCGTGTCGAGCGTCCTACTCTGGTCGTACTACAAGACAATCGCCTTGTAGTACGACCAAAGTAGGACGCGCGAACATCATTCTGCATGGTTGTATAGTGGTGTGACTAAAACGGTTTCAAGCGCGATTGTTGCTCACTTGACTGACTCTAATCATTCAGTCAGTAAGAAGGACGCTTTTCAGATTGTCCACCGAGTACCAAGGAATCGATCAAAGGTGGTGAGATTCCGAATGTTGACTGTTGCCGAGGCCATTGGTATCTGATTACGCAACCCTGACCTCTGTGCTCAGAAGAAGTTCGTACGTACACTTAATCTCCCCTGGACCACAATCAATCAAGCCCACGATTCGAAACAGTGTTTGCGTAACTGATAACAAACACGCCGTCCATAAACTCTATTGACCGTTTTTCTGACTTACTTCAGTTACTGTTTTCTTACTTATTGTGTTGTAATTAGCTCGATGATCAAACACAGAAAACAAGTCTTATTCGCTCCTTCGTCGTTCTCATGACTTTTTCGAGTGTACGAAGACACTTGACAGTGGGCTTATTTTAATTCTGTTCCGTTGCACATAAGCAGTATGGCAGACTTCATGATTTGAATGAGAACTTGAATGCGAAATATCTCGGCTTCGGCTAAACTTGAACTAGTGACAGGAACAACCTTCTCAAACACTGATGAGTAGTAGGGGATTTTGATTTTCATATAGATTGAACATCACCCACAA
>JTDE01000035.1:346361-371327 GCA_014338405.1 Paragonimus skrjabini miyazakii
CAATGCGTATCGATGAGTGATCGATTTATTTTCACAAGTGCAAACGGAAACGCACATCACGTCTGTTTGACTGATCAAACCTACTAGACTCTTGGTCATTTAAGTCAGTGATTACATGGTCTTTGCAATGAGCACGATCTTTGTGGCGGTGTATGTTTTTTTCTGGTTTAGCCCTAGACCTCTGTTTATTTACAACTTAAATGTAATCCCCAGATCATAAATGAGTAGGTTTTGTCTACCTATTTTCTGCAGGATACGTCCTTGGCAATACAATCGATACAAAAATGAGGATTCAATGAGGCCAACACCCGGCGTCCTTCCAATCACTGCCATAGAGAAACTATTTTTCACTATGGATTTACACAGAATATTTTCCGACAAAACAAAACTGTCCAGATGATATTCACAAAAACCGGTGTGGTCGTAGTGGTGTAAGTGAAAATAAAGATCCAGTTGATGTACGTCAATGCTTGAGTTCGTAAAATTGAGTAATCAACGGTTTAGTAATAAGTTCTGCAGTCGCAACAAACAAACCGTCAACTCATGAAAACAATGCAGTGCCTAGAAACATTTCCTCAGATAAAGAATGACACATTTTGTTAGTTGATATGACAGTAACAAAAATATAAGTGATCAAACGTCGTACGAAGGGAACGGAATTTCTTATGGTCATAATGTGTTACGGGGAGATCCTAGGATAACACGAAGTGAGACAGACATACGCCCTGATGAACACACCTCATATGCGAAGGCCTAGATACGCTGATTCTAGTACAGAGGATGTGTACTTGTGAAGTGAAGCCAAACCCGAAAGAATGTGCGTCGTATGTTTTATGTAGCAGGTAACTACTGCATCTTTCCCCTTGCGTTGCGGAGTCAGCTTGATAGGCAATCACCGACGAATAGGCCAAACAGACTGAGTCGTCGTGTAATATCCTCTTATTGGTGTTTGATCATTTTACTGTTACGTGTTCGCGATAACTATTTACTAGGGAAACCTCTTTCCACCCCTTGATCGGTATACCACATTATTCCATGAATGGAACAATAATATTCAGATATATATGTTTAAATCGGTCTTGCCATCTTAACATGGTTCGCTGAGTAATGAGTAATAAATAATTCCAGTGGTCAGTGATTTGGACAAAATCAATCTTGCTAACAAACTGATGTGTTCTGTAGACGTTCAATCACTTTTCACAAATGTTACGTTACACGAAACGACTGATTATATTTGTGAGCTGGTTGAAATGAGTCACATTTCGTTGCCACTTCCGACCAACATATTGAAGGAAATTTTGCTGCTCTGTACTGAGAATATCAGTCTTCGTTTTCTCGAGCAGTCCTACCATCGAATAGACGGAATAGCCGCGAGAAGTCCATTAGGTTCAATATCAGCAGACGTTTTCATGGTAAAAATTGAGCAACAACTAACTGCGGAGATAGAAAATTTGTCATACTACAAACATTACGTCGAACATACATCAATATTCAGTCGATGTAAACGGGTGAAAAATAACCTGGAGTAACGTCAACATGGTTATTACCATAACCTGAAGGTTACTTGTGAATTTGAGGTCAACAACTGTCAGACATTGTTAGATATACCCTTAAGTCATCGAGAAGATGGTTGGGTTAGAAGAACTGTCTATAGGAAATCCACGTCATCCGGTCAACACTTAGAATTCAGCAGCTTCACACCAATGCACGTTCGCACGGGCAAGGCAACACTTTAGTCACGACAGTCTCGGAGAGTAACTTGACTTGATCATTTCTGTTCTACAGTCAAATGGTTACCGCCAAAATGTCCATAGATAGATACAATAAACAAAACGTACCACCCGAGGAGGTTGCCATTGTGGAGAAAAAGAAGATCAACATATAGCTGTCTTTTACGTATGATTACATCATGCGTCAAACAACACTACAGTAGAGGAATTCAATTAAGTGAACTTTCAATGCAGCTGAACTCCGTGTAATTGTTCGGACTCAAAAATTACCGATGCCTTCAGTCGAAGGAGATCAGTCTATCGGTGCCAATTCACACTGTATTTACTACTTTGTATGTAAATGCGGAGAAAGTTACATAGACAGAGTGGAGAGATGCTTGAGCTCTAGAATGTAGGAACATCTACCTAAATGGGTGCAGAAGTCCGTGTTACCGGAGAACGGCAATGTTACTGAAACGCGTAAACAGCCAGTTTCCTCAATCGCTAGACACGTCTTGACCACTGGTCACGTTATCAGTCCACCTTGTGTATTCAGAGCCCTGTTACGTCATTCTACTCCAAGATTCTTACGATTTGCCAAAGCAGCCTCCATCAATCGACTCAAGCCAGCTCTCCGTGTTCAGAAACAACTGTTCTTGAATTTGACCCTTCCCTGTACTTAATGACCTACCCTGAACAGCTTAATGATTATCCACCCCTCTAGTTGCTTGTTATAAAAAAAACGCACTCGTGTTATTGTAAGTTTGATACTGACGAGTCAATACGAAATGCTTGTATCTACCAATTGTCATGTTCTAACTGCTTTGTCCAATTCCAGTACCGCTGATCCAGACGAGTAGATTCGATGAATGTCAGAAAGCTATCAAAGTGACTGAAATGTAGTCGGTACTGTTGACAGCAAGTGCGATGGAAATTGCTTTATTATCATAAGTTCCAGATAACCAAATGTTCCAATTACTGAACCGTAGAAACGTTCCAATGGAACAATCAGAAATCTACCTCACAACATGGTCCCTAGTGAACAGAAAATGAGCTCAATGAAACTACCAGGTATAGATTAAGGTATATTAAACAAAACAGTAAATAATTAATGTTAAGTAGAAATGATAAAAGCAAGTAGTCAAAGTGCATTCTGTAAGTGTAGTCTACGTAAAAATGATTCATCCTAAACGTTCGCTGCATGTAGCAGAAGGCAAAATTAGGACAAATTGTAGAGTGAGTTTCTGCAGACAAATCTATCATACTTCACAGAATTCAACATTATAACAGATACAGAACGTCAAACGCTTCAAACAATCTGAAACATATCCGAAACTAAAGGATACCATTTTTTAAGAAACATCGTTCCATGATTCAGAATGTCAGACTGGAGCAGATCATTCGGTTTACTTTTGAAATGACAAAATTAGGTAATATTGCTGTTCACTAGGCTTTTGGAAGAATATCCGCCACTGCGGTTCAGACCATTTGGCAATTTTATTCATACGTATTAAGTCAGTTTGTGGTGAAGTTAGTCTTATACTGATGTGCAATTACGCAGCAGTAAGCAGGGGTTCACACTTCATTGTGTTCCTCTGAATCACGTCGTTAATTAAACTGGTTAAGCGATCGATTCCTGAAGACAAACACCTAATCTTAAAAAAGCTGCCGGTTGAAAAGTTCATTACTGCCAAGTGTTCTATTTCACGATTTTTATCCAATATTTCGTGTGATGAAGTTAATTTTCATTCACAAAAATAGTTCAGTGTATAGTGGGTAAACTGAAATTCGATACGGGTTTTGTTTTTCCTGGTGAAACCATCTTTGTTTAATTAGGGGCTATTGATTCCACTGACCGAAAAATTGCGCTATATCATATCTCATCAAATTCTGTATGGTGTGCCTCAAACATTTGTTGTTCTACATTCTACATTTGCAAACTGTGATTGGTTTCATGTGAAAGGCTCACAATTCGAAATATTTCTGTCGTAACACTTCAAAATACTGCTATTTTAGTTGATCGGCAAAGTCACAGACGTTGATTGTGTTCGACAATCAGAAATGATAAATTTTCACAAAACAGTTATTTAATGTTGTGGTTACTCTAGTTTATTTTACGAAGAGTTCGCGTGGATCGAAAACAGTGAACCTGAAGCCCTTTTGGAAATATGGTGAATTAGTTGGCGACCGCAACGACATTAACCCTGTAGACTTATCTGTCCAAGCCTTCAAATTTAGTATAAGAAATATTGCTTGGCACCATCTTATTTAAACACTGAAGAGCTTATTGTTCTGATCAACTGTTGTTGCCACTCACTATGAACATTATATTCTTTATCTCAAGTGTTACTACGTTCAAGGACTATACTAAGAACAACTTAAGACATATTGTTTGTTAAATAAAATGTCAAGTTTGTTGCTTTTTAATCAGTCTTACAGGGTTTAAAAAAATTCTTTTGCTTGACTTTCCAAAACGTGGAAAATCGATCACATTATTTACTAAAAGTATTCAGCTCTACGCAGCTGAAATTAGTATTGCAAAACTGCCAGTGTAAACCTAGCCAATCTCTGGTGATAAAATGCTGACAAAAGTGAACGATTTTTCGCTACAAAAATTACATTACTTGTTTATTTTTAACACCAACGAAATATGTTCAAATACTTGGACCATCAGCATGACTACCACTTCTTGGGTCCATTTTAGTCAGTTTGAATGCCCAGATTATCATCTATATAGGTAGTAGAAGTGTGCGGTTAATGCATTCACCTAAACCTACTTTCAAGTTCCGGAGATCACCTAAGCAATATCACTGTACATCAGACACGTCCGGATTGACCGTAATGTAGGCACTGGAGTGAACGACATGCGATTGGTAAGCTAAACAGATATCGATTGCAACTTAGAACAAACGATAGTGTACCTTTCTTTTGCTCAGTGAGGTGGCTCTATCCACGTGATCTTTCAAAACGGGACTTTGTCGTCTACCACATTGTTCTCGCGATGACTGTCGAGTTTCAGCAGCTCTTGATTGCTCAGGAATTAATCGTGACAGCTTTTACTTACCGATCGTAGACAAGACTGTCGGTCGTTACCTTCCCTGCATACTTGAGATATCCCTTGATACTTTTAAATAGTGCACGATCGTATTCTTAAAAATCTAAAGTACTTCGATGACAGTTAGGCTGCTAGTATAACGTGCGGTCGAAACCAGTAAGCGCGCACAGGTTGAATTTGAATTGTGTAACAGGGAGTGCTGCTGTGATGTTGACGCCGTTTCAGTTTTCATTTGTGTCAGTCTTGTGCGTGAATTACTCGGCTTTTGGTTGATACTGGTTCTTGGTGTTTCCTTTTACAGGACTGTCGATGGAACTCCTACTTTGGAAGAACGCTGTCCCCCGGTATCTTCACATTGCACTAACGTTGGTCCGCAAGTGTAACAGACAATCAGCGAGTAAACAGCCGGCTTGCACGTTACATTTTTTATATCCAGATACCTCGTTTTTACGACATATCTCACTTTACAATGACACTTCAGCTATTCTGGAACTTATTTTTCATCCCACCAGGGTCGACAAAATGTAACATGCAAGCCGGCCATCTTTACTTCGATTGTCCGTCACAATTATGGACTAACTTTGGAGCAACGTGGGGACGTCGGGGGACAACGTTCTTCCGAATTAGAGGGTTCCACCGACAGTTCAGTAAAAGGAAACAACAAGAACCAGCATGAGCCAAAACTCCAGTAATCCATGCACACGACTTACACAAACGAAAACTAAACGGCGTCAACAACACAGCAGCACACCCTGTTACACAATTCAAATTCAACCTGTGCGCGCTTACTGGTTTCGACCGCACGTAATACGGTGTCTTCACATTGCCCTAAAGTTAGTACGCAAGTGTAACGGACAATCAGCGTGTAAACAGTCAGCTTGCATGTTACACTAGAGCTCGGCACTGATGGAATTCCTCTTTGTGGCCATGGCCTGAACTTCGTGAGGCTGCCAAGGTGTGTTTATCTCTACGGGCACAACATGCCTGTTTTGTAAGTGAACGGGTGAACAATGGCTTAGTAATCTAATTTTTTAACAGATGCCGTTAATGTAACCTTTTGAATGAAACAGTTTTGCTTTGTTTGGAGAAATTGAAATCCAAAATGGATTCTGTCACATAAAAAGGAACACCTCAGCGCATAATTGAATGTGTTCATTTGAGATATACACATGGAAAATTAGTGGAAACAGTCACAACAGAAGATCAGTCGATATCATTCAGGGTTACATAGGAAGTATTTTACTCTATATAGAGTTTAATAATAAATTCCAGGGGGGAAACGACTGAGGACATAACACCTAGAAGTGTCACGTACTGAGCTACCAAGTTCAGAAAGGCAGAACATCAGTGGTCTGAGCAGTATCGAATGATCATAATTTATTGGGAAATAATACTGTAACGTGCAATCAAAACCAGCGAACGCGCACGGAGTGAATTTGAATTGTGTAACGGGACGTGCTGCTGTGTTGTTGACGCCGTTTTATTTTTCGTTTGTGTAAGTCGTGTGCGTGGCTTACTGGGCTCTTGGTTCATACTGGTTCTTGTTGTTTCCTTTTAAAGGACTGTTGCCGGAACCCCTACTTCGGAAGAACACTGTCCTCCGGTGTCTCCACGTTGCTCCAATGTTGGACCGTAAGTGCAACGGACAATCAGAGTAGAGACGGCCGGATTGTATGTTACAATATCCCATTTTTTTTAGAGAAACAACAGTGTTCAGGAATGCTTCTGGACAGCAAGCCTGCTAAATTTTAAGTTGTCTGTTCGTTGTTACGTTCACACTACCCTGCCTTAGGTAACTCGGTCGTTTAAATCTGACATGTGCTCAAAAAACTAGTTTTAATCAACACTTCTTTTAAACAAATTGGACATAGCAAATGTTCACCGTTTTTGATCGGTTGGCGCCAATCGACCACCTTTCGACTGGTAGCAGCTTTTGCGTGAGTTATGACTGACCAAAAATTCTCCAATCAGGAAACCGTTTTAAGAAGAAGTAGTCAAACTGTTTCAAGAAAATCCAGATAGGCTAAAAAACAGAAGGAGTAGGAACACTGTGATAAATCACGTGGATTAGTCCAATAAATGAATCAAGTATTATTTCAAGCAGGAAACATTCCAGGGAACCCCAGCCGTGAAAGACAACGTATAGTCACTAGAAACATCTCAGTACGACTGGAACAGAATAGTTGTTACAACACGGAAGAATAAGACTGGCTAATATCAACATCAATAGTATAATGCAAAAACCGTCTGGATTTTATTATTTAGCCTAGTAAGTTGTGGTTAAGGCCTGTGGAAAATTTTGGGCTCAATTCTCAGGTTATTTTTAAGATTGTTATAGTACCTTTTTAGGAACTCATAACCCAGGTTGCCTTTTCAGTTTCGCCTCTTACAGCTTGCTTTAAACTCATGCAGATAAACGCTTACATCTTTACATTCTTGACTCAATATATTTCCTAGTTTGGATATGTGATTATAAGGACCAGGAACAACTATATCGAAACTGTTGTTACCAAAATACTTTTGGGACATGTTAAGTACATAATATCTGTTTGTGACCACGCTAACGCGGAGTGTCGATTGATTCGTGATAATGTCTCTTAATCATTTCTAAAGTCTTTCACTTCGAGAAACAATGAAATATTTGCCAGCACTTAGATTAAACGCAAAATGACCTAGAAAAACTTTTGAACATGGTTGCTTAACATGGAAGTCCGTTTGAAGTTCAGTGTCATCTTTCTCTACTCACTTCTAACTATCTGAACCCATACCATGAATTGGTAAATGAACTGGTTTATATGAGCATTAAATCGCTTAAAAAGAATCAATAATCCATCAATGTTTCCAGAAGGTCTCTTTAATATGAAAAATGGAGCTCAATTTGAAAAGTTGCGCGTCATAGAAACGTCAACCCTAAAATTGGTAACGGCGATTCGATTCAACATCAACAAATGGCTAGATTTGTGGTCCTGTGAACTTTGTCGGGGTATGTTTCTCAAACAATTCTTACAGAAGTCTGAGATGTGACAGCATTCGTTTCCCCCCCTTGTGGTGCAATGTAATATCATATGGAGCTAACCGTAGCCTACCACAGAGTTTGTTTTGTTAAACTCACAAAATTCCTCCTCAGCCATTATGGGTGCCACCCGTTTACGGACATTACACATGCGGTTGGAGCACTGCTGTGTAATCCGCATTGTACTGAATCTCCACACCTAAATAACTCAACTTTATCCCTGTTTTGTCGTCATGTTTACTCCCGCACGCAATAATACCCCCTAGTCTTTTGGACTCCTCACCAGTAACATCAGGACAGTCACGTGGTACAACCATCATCATTCACGCTACATGTATCGCTAATTAACGTCATCAGATCTAGTGACAAGTCATGACAACGGAAATCTCCACACTCTATATAAATCGCCAGTCAACCGTACGGGAAACATTTCTGCGTCATATTCTGACTGAACTGACAAACCAATGCTAATGGTCTTTGGTCCGTTAAGCGCGGAAAGTGTGCTTGCCTACCGCATACGGTTTGGGTGAGTTCACCTTTCAAACCCGGCGTCTAGGTTGTACTGTTCTTCTACATCTCTAACTCAATGAAGCAGATTCATTGACACATGAAAGAATGTACTCAATGTCAAGCATTTATCTCAGTAAATTGGTGTAAAATTTATAAAGTATTACTTGCATCATTCGGTTTAACGTAATAGCCTCCAGGTTTCAATCTAGGGATGCACAAATTTCTTAAATTGTTATCTTGCCAAGTTCATAGCAGACGACATCTTCCAAAATAAACTTTTTCCGTAGTAAACAAATGCAGGGAGTAAATAGTTTACGATCAGACTGCATCCACACCCCCAAGCGGCAAATGTTTATAATTTCTATGGAACATTTCTGTAGTTTTATGACTTGCTGGAGGTCTGACATTGTATATGGAGAACGGTACAGATGGCTGATCGATAGATTCAGCTGTTCGGAAATAACGGAACAAGAATTGAGCCGAGTCGGTCAAGCAATCCAAATCTACTTTGCCAAAATGTGTCGCTCAGCAGTTGGTGCTCAACAAGCAACGCAATGGGTCAGTTCTCCACATTTCTAAAGAGCTAGTTTACATCAAATGAAACTTAGACTAATACTTAGTTATAGGAAGTTAGTAGCAGCTCGCTTCTTGACAATACAAAGCGCTGAGTGGCAGTTTCTCATTGCGAAGTATAACGCGAGTAACCTTTCTACGATCATGTGTTATGAAATTTACAGAAACGCAGTTGCCGATGTTAAAGATATCTCGGAATGATATATGTGGGTCAGCATACCTTTTGGGAAACATCAAATGTTTTCTTCGAGGATGGTTATTCAAATAGAAATTGATGCTGGAAATTATCCGCAACCAAACGCAATCATTCTACTATCCAGCACACCTGGTATGTTATTTCACGAAATTTTCCCTTCTACTTCGAACAGTGACGTTGTTTTTGTATACAGTATGCAACAGGTCCCCTCATAATTTAAACGTTACCTTGTGTAAATATTTAGTCCCACTAAACACCAACGAAATGATTGACAGTTGCATAGAGTTTGTTACACTTCAACAACACTTTGCACGTCTGAAATAGAAGCCATGATCCACGGATTACCATACGACACTCATTCACCGAATCACATATGTACAAGGTAGCGCAGTAACTAAAGAATGTACATCAGCTTTTTTCTGAGCTGAAAGTTGTCACTCATGTTTTCAGAAAATACATAGTGCAAAACCATCAACCCTCAACTAATCCAGTTGGAATGCATTTTGCGTACACTATGGATTACGTTCTATTTATCTAGAGGAAAGTGGTACTGTTTCCTTCCAGTTTTCCTCGTGTAGTTGCAATAAACAAAGTTCATTTCTGAAAGCTTTATATTCAGGCAAGATGGCATAACTAGTAGAGGATGGCTAAAGGTCAGAGTTCTACTGGAAGTATACTGGCGGTCTTCTCACTGCTGTTATTCATAAATGAAATTCGATCACACATCCTACTATGCAAGTGGTAGATGTTAAACTGTGCTGTTAATAACTCATTTACTGGCTATTTTTATCGTTCATTTCCGTCTCAATGAAGTTCACAAATCAGTTCGACTAGTAACGGAATTGAAAGGTAATGTGCAGAACCTCAATTCTTCTCAAGGTCCCAGATGACGTTATGATTTTACTATGTGAGGTGTCATACGTAGTCAGTGAATAGTAACCAACGATAAACAAAATGCATAAATTATGATGCTATTTCATATCATGAGCTAGGCTATTTTTAATCACGTTTCTTGTAAACACTTGTAACAAACGAACTGATCAACAAATCTCCAGTAAATCTGAGATAACTGGCACGAATAACTTACAGTTAAATTAGCAATAACAGAATTTGGACAAAACAGTTGCAAAACGAAAACTGGTAGATGCAAACATTTCGTATTGACTCATCAGTACCAAATTTACAATAACATGAAACGGTTTTTTTATATCGAACACTTTAGGGGTGTGTTGGGTGGATAGTCGATTGATGTGTTAGGAAAGGTCACTAAGTCCAAGGAAGTGTGAGAATTAATTAATTAATTAATTATGTAACAATAAAATCTTTATGTTATTAACAGTCCGTTCGCGAGTTAGAATTCTGTACACCAAACAGTGAGAGCGTTCACAGAATGGTTAATGTGTGACAAAAGTGGTTTTATTTACGTTTGATCAGTGGTACTCAGGCAAACGCGCAAATGGAACCTTTTCCACATTAATAAGTAGGAAGGCATCTTGATCAGTATAAATTGAACAATACTCGCAACTGATCGAAATGTTTGTATTCACATTGAAGCTTTAACCAAACGTTTGAGAAAAACAGCTCCAGACACAAGTTACTGTCATATTGGCCCACCCGGTTGTTTCGCAAAGACATGGCCGGAGTTCGAATCCTGATAGTGGCAAAGGTTTGGATTATTGATAAGCTCTAACAAGAACAAAGCTAAGATCAAGTGCTTTTTGGGAAACAGGCTAGCTGGAAATTTTGTCTAACGCCGAAAGTTATAATTAAGTGACAGTAATATTTAATTTCTGACAATGTTCTGTATCTTCTGACAATTTCAGTAGTAAAACGAGGTACCTTGTTTTGGAACGCAGTACAAACGAGACAATTCTGTAAAAGATTTACAATTTATGGTTACAGACGAGCCAAACCATTCAGTTAAGCTTGAACACGAACCAAACTAAACCAGGAAAGTATGTGACGTCCCAGTTGCTTTTGTCCAACCTCTAAACAGGAACACTAGATTGATCGCTTAAGCATGGGGGATATCTTGCTCTTATTTCCACCTCACAGTAATGGTGTCCCTAGTACACACGATTTGAACATAGCATCAAACATTTGGTAAGGATGTGCAAATGATAATACGGAAGAATTCCTCACAAAACTCGTTATTTGAGTTAATCCAATTTCTTAACAGGGAAAAATGAAGAACATTCGTCAATTTCTGTGTGTATCACAAAATCCGGGTATTTGAGTTTCAAGTGTATCACGTGAGGGACCTCACAATGTTTGAAATTCTTCAGGCTTTAGAGATCTTCAAAATTTCCAAAGTATTAGGTGTCTCCTGAAACATTGAAAATAAAACGCTTCCAAGTCAAACGTAGAGTGATTAGGATTGGACCGACTATGAAAGCACTTCAAGTTAAGTTTCAATTTACATAAATTGCAAATTTTGTAAAGAAAAGAGATCGAATATCTTTGCCCCAATTGAACAGAAGAAAGTCCCGTTAAGTAATCTGATAATCCAACTGGCTTGATCGTTCCTAAGATGTGACCAGACTTTCTGTGTTTTGTCACCGTTATCTATGCTAATTACTTTGTGTGAGGCAGAATGATAGTACTGAAAACGCAGTATTTCTTTTGGGGATGCTTCAGAGGCTTCTAGCCTAGTAGTCAGTTGATAGACTGATTAAAATGCAACCAACTTCCCTAATACTCATCACCACTCACAGTGTCTCTGAGCAAGGTTAATTATTTCCGTAATTTTAAATTGGTTAGCGGTCTTGAGCCTCAAATATACAATTAGAGTTAACATGATTGTTGCTGTTTCACTCAAGGCGATCGGGAAATTACTCACAAGCAAAGTTGACAGACGGTTTACATACGATAACTCAGTCGTATCTAACATGAGGCAGTGATCAACACATTTGTCTAGTGCATGTGAGATCTCAGTCTTAATTCAAGGCATGACAAGTACATGCATTGTTTACAAGCCCTTGCAAGGGCGAATCTTGAGTATAACGCTTCTTTTCAAAAAAGTCTTACTGGAAAATCTGTTGGAATGCAAAAGCAGTGAGTATTTTCAGTTATTCTTTTTCTAATCAAAATTCAGTCTGCAATTTCAGCTGGCTGTTCGGCACAGCACAGACTAACCTGTTAAACTTCGGTCAATAATTCATAGAAGTTTGCAAGGGCATTTGGTTTCTCTTCGCTGTTCAGAACTTGGTGGACGGTACTGGTTTATCAAAGTTTCGACGTCCCAGTGCCCCAGGCCTGTTGCGCAACTCAACAGTCCACATTCTAATGCTTGCAACTGACAGTATATTAGTTACACATCGTTTGGAAGAATTGTAGTAAATGGTTAGGATATTGCTGTCAGCCAGTGGAGATGCAAGGCCAACATATGAAAGCTGTATTAATGGGATCATTTTGATCAATTGCCCAGGTTTCTGTTACTTCCGCAGTGTTGTATTCAAGAACGACGGAAAATCCCAGTAGTAAATAAGCTTTATTAGAGCAACCGTTTTCACGATACGTTACGGAAAATCTGTCCATCCACACAGCACGGGCATCCGCTGCCTGCATGTGTCATCGATCGCTTGAAGGTCAGAGCAATCTGATTGGCCAACTGCATTGCTCACTGGCATTCGATTGGACACAACACGTAGCAATCTGTAGACGGATCTATCCTTGGAGTGCAAGGTGAAAGCCAGCGTGTCCAACTACGTTATCTCTAGATATGTCTCAGAAAAAGTGTATTGCAGAACCAGAACCTTGTCTTCTCTGACACTTGGACGCTGTATCAATAAAATGTGTAGCACGTGAGCCGCTCTAATCAGCAGTATGTGAGAAGGCTGTTGGGTTTACGATGGCCGTACATGGTCCTGAACACCGGGAATTCCGCTGAGCAGGTACAAATGGAAATGAACAAATGTCGTTCAATTAACTATGACATCCGTAACAAAGAGGATGAATGCCTGCGAAGCGGATCTTCCTGCATCTGGTTTAGGACAGGTTAAAGCCGATAGATGCCGCTAGAAGCCAGGTGTTCCAAGGGTGGTACTCTAACGAAATCCTTATGTTCTGCCGCACACCCCGGAGTATGTGGGACTCATACTAGATATAGGTCAGCCCCAGAAGTACGATTCAGACAGGCTCTCCAAAAATTCAATGAGTACAACTCAGCGGTTGTGTACCTGAACACGTTACAAGAAAGAAAATTCTGGTTTATAAAGCTGCAACAAATGTGACCGCGAATGTGTCAAACTTCTTGAACTGGTAAGTGATTGCTGCAAACCGTTGCCCAAGATACCCCAAAAGCGTTGGATGTATATGTTGTATGACAGGCAGTTTCGTTGTGAGTAGTATACTACTCACAAGTAGTATGTTGCCCACAGGCAACGTTCAGGAACAAAAGGGCAAGCTGCGAATGCCAGGAAGACGGAGGACAAGGAGAGACTATCGAAACAGTGTGTACGCGCTCGGCAGAAGTTCCAACAAGGCGAATGACAATGATGGATGTGAATGCATAACTAACTTGCAAATGAGTATACGCGTTTGAGGTTTGATTTTTGACATGACCTATATGGGCGTTTGTGCAATAAACGAATTCTCAGGCCAAGCGTCTTTTGCGGTCACAACAGTATATAGGTTCCTGAGGTATTGAGTGAGTACACACCTTTCGCCCATATCAACAGACGAGTCCCGTTGTTCGCAAAGCCACTGTCTTTTTTTTTCTTCACTGACTTGAAACAAAGAGACCTGTAACCTGTACTTTAATTCAGCTATTTTGATTTACTGTATACTGTAGATTTGATTTGGTTTTCCGGTCAGCAGTTAAAATTATTTTATCTAGATCTTATATACAATAAGCTGCACTAAAAATCCTTCCACCCTATTTTCCCAAGCTCTGTTTACTTTTCTAACTTAGAACTTAGCACAAGGTAGTAGATTATGTTTGTTGTGAGTTATAAAGACATGTTCACACTAGACTACAACTGGGTTAACCAATAATGACTGACTGGACTACAAAATCTCCCGCGCGTAATGACCAAACATTCCTAAGACATCAAAGAGAACAGTTACTGAAAAAAGAGTTAGGGTCGCAAATGAGGATAGCGGTATAAAAGTCTCGACCGCTTTGAACAGTTCCGCTAAGTAGGACTGAGTTAATAGCTTTTTTCCCTTCTCACGACGGAGGCAGCTTGGGACAGTAACGGGGAGGGCACCCTAACAGTTCGCGCACTGACTAATTTCCTTACAAGTGATTACGATGAGGTTAAATCAGTTACGCGCTCTGTTTCCTCTGTACTGACGTTCTTATTGGTTGTGCTTTTATAGCCTGGTTCGTAATACTGGTGATTCTGATCTCCTTATGCTTGGGGAATGAATGCTTTACTCCAGTATCTCATAACTTCTAACACCGGATTGTTACAGGATCAGATCAGTTGAACTTGAACAAACGCTAAGTAATGAAGAGTGGAAATAGAAAAGTAGAGGTTGTGAATACATTCGATAATTTCGAATAAAAAACATTTATGTAGGTGGCACTACCTAAGGCGATTGGTCAGGCGATGTGAAAATTTCTGCACCAATCACATTAAGCTCTTCGGGAATTTGAAGCTGAAACCTCTCATTTAAATGACATTTCCTTGATCCAGAACATTATGGTAATCTGAACACTTTTGAATGGTTGTATTTGTACCCTCCCTGTTGACAGACCCAAAACCGTGGCGTGTTATGGACCGTGAACGACATTCGTGCGAGCGTGGATTACCATGAAACCCATTAGAGATATTCATCTTTTCCCCATTTCTTCGCTGCTTACCGACTTTGTGGGACAACCACGGAATCTGTAACTACACATGAATAACCGGAGTTTGAACTTCTTCAGTTACAGAGCTTCCCGCACAGCAGAAACCACCCTTAGGAGGAACAAAGATTTTTAGTGAGTTCAGAGGATGAACGCTGTGAGAACCCTCCCTTGCAAGTTGCTTCCATGGTTCTCTAACATCAGTTACAGAAGTGCGTGTTGTAAACCAAATGCTGTCCACAGAATTTACACAGTTTCCTTCGTAACCGGTCCCTGTAGTGAATGTGTTTCATAGAGGAAATTAAGCTATGGAGAAAGTGTAGTACATCAAAGAGCTCTCATATGTGTCCAGTGTTGGCGTGTTTTTTCGTGTGATCGTTCTTATTGCTTCCCATACATTTTGTCTTGAAATACTCTTGTAGCAGATCTGTCCCGATTCTGTTTAACTTCATAAATGTCGTCTACATGTTCATTGTCCTCTGGTCCCAAACTTCTGGATTATGATAATGATTTACCGAGTAAAATCAATCTCAAAAATTTCGGTATTTTACATCTATTTCGAACTTTCTAACATACTCACCAATCCATTTAACGAAATTATTTCACCACGCACTAAACTTGACCGGTAACTGTTTTTAACCGGATAGCGTTTCCTACAGTTTAAGGACAACAGTGCATGAACGCCGTAATAACTCGACTGTTCTCCGGTGACCTACTTTCGGACCGTATTGGCATCATGTTCGGTAAGCTTTCAGGTGCAACAGTTATCCGACACAGAAACCAAATTTCCTCCGAAATCACCACACAAGAATCACATGTTTGTTTACAAAGTTATTTCAGTGTACAAGCAGAATTTCGAAAGTTAAAATCAACAAGTTTACCAAAAAAATCAAATTCGATTCACATCATAGAAAGACGTGCATGTATCTTCAACCTTGATTAGCATACATTAGCATATCACAATGATCAACAACATGCGAATTCTGGATGGCAAGATATAAGATTACATCATAATAATTGGTTTTGATAGCTTTCGTGTCATGCAAACAGTCAAGTTTACTAATTAAAATTGATCTTCGTTTGTTTCATGCCATAGGACAATAAATTACTCTCGGAGAAAAGAACTCAATTATCGCGATAGAACATAATTAAAATTCAGAATATCCTTTAAAAATTTCGAAATAAATTACGGAGATTATCTGATTCATTTTCTACCCCAGTTCAAAGATGCGGTTCACCCTGCCCATATTATTTTTGACAGTCGGGACATCAGCAATAAATGTAAATATGCCACTGTTCTGCTAAAGTAATATAACGGGGTCAAAATGAGTATCACTGGAATACATTTTATATTTCCGTCGGAAGGTGAGGAGCTGCTAGACTATTTGACGGAACCATATGCATCCACTTCCAGTGAACAGGACCAAATCAAGAAGACTTTTCTCCAAGGAAAGGAACTTTCTAACATCTGGCCTTGAATATTTGGTCACTTCTGTGTTACTAATGACAACAGCTCCTGCAGTTTGTGTCGACTGATATATATTCCACCTGGAATAGGCTCTAATTGTTACGACTTAGATAACCCAAGCAATATTACCAACATATGGTGCTTCATGTGACCAGCAAAACTTTGAAACTGCCTCTGATGTCTTCGGCCTGAACTTCTCCGGACATTTCCCTGCCATGGTTCGGACAGTCACTCAAAGTTAACACTCCAGTAGATTAGGTCTCCAATATGATGCATCCCTGCTCTCATCGCCACTCTAACTGACCTTCTGACGCAGCCTCCCAGTGTATCATTGACCTCTAACACAGTTCATCAGATCGATAACAAAGTTAGCATGTTATGCAGGGCCGTTTCAATAAGGCCAATGTCTCGATGATAAACAATGGAGATCACAATATACACCTTTGGAGACGAGATATGACGCAACACAAATGCACATTGCATACCACAAAGTACATATCTGATATCAATAATTGGCAGCATGTGACACTGACAAGCTGTGGTCGAAATCACGATCACTTCAGCTAACCAGTGATGGTGTGCCATATTGTGAGTCTATCGCAGTGTTGTGATCCAAGAACGCGGATGGCACAAGGGTTGTTTATTCGGCCAAGCAATACAGGGGTTAAGCATTGAAACAAGACTTGGAACAAAACCACTCATTTGCACGCGGTATTCAGCCTCAGACCGTCTCGGCTGCCGCAGACGTCAATGCTCAGTTTCATTAAGTAGCAGGGACTCCTATAGGTGATACTGCACTCTGATTTTCTTTCCTGCACTTTTCCTGCGGCTTGTAGCATGTCAAAATATATGCTCCGATCCTACTACTGAATAGCAGTTGTATGAGTAGTATGTTACGATCGCTCAACTCCACTGCAGTAGGTCGGTATACTGGTTTCTGTCAGGTACAGTGCAATTCGAGGAGGCATCCGTATTCAGCAGAGTCCACCGGGAACCCGGGGCAAGTGTCCAGAAGTGCAGTAAATGGAAAGTAGTAGCCATAAGCTGGTGCCTATGATTAGCTCCAGTTAAACGGTATTAAACTCCCATATCTACATTTTGTCAACCAGTGTTGACAGTCACATTTATCTCCAAGCCAATGTATCCAGAAGTAAGGTGACCGAAACACTTGTATAATTTTCTTACCGCCACAGTGACATTATACCATGTTACTTATGCAATCCTGTCGGAAAGATTGAACAAAATATGGATGGGTTTCGGAAGGTCACGCCTTCTTGAACAACAAATCATGCTTAACTCAACAGAACATTTGCCTTCCAGTTAAGAACGTAGGTGGCATTTCGGTAGTGTTTTAAAATGGAATATACATATTCGATTACTTACGTTGTTTTTGTGGTACAACAGTACCCTCGTTCTAGTTTACGGCCCACTGGCATGCTCATCATACAATCTCCATACCGTTACCGATTGAAATTCATATGCAGTACATGACTGGCTGCTTGTCATGTCACAACAGTAAGTGAGGTAAGCGTGTTAATCATAAATCAGTTGCCAAACTCATACCATGTAAGCAGGCTTACCTCTCCTTGATCTTCCGCTGGGACAAAACTTCCGGTCTGATTACATGTAGATTTGTACAGTCTGTCTTACAAGCCTACAGCACTGCAATTCTCAGGTCTTTTGAAAAAACGAAGCTCGTATACCTTGGTCCAAGCAGGACTGCATAGAAATGGCCCCTTTTTCAATGTATTTCATGAATTCTTCTGCGCCAAGATGGACAAACACGTCGACCATACCTGAGGGCAGCTGAACACATGCTTCAGCACACTTTCCAACAACTGAATGACATAGTGAAGAGAACTGGTTGTAGTGTTATCATCGTATAAAACACTGCAATAGACTGAACGCACTATCAACACAACTGTTGTTTTCCACACCATGTACCATTCAAAATCCCTAAGCACTTTACTGATTGTAAAAGTCATGAGAATATTGTGTACTTATCCTGTTTTTCATACGTAAAACAAAAAGGCATCTCTCATTCTTTGCCGAAACAAACCTACTTTCATTTATTCGTGCTCCCACACAGTCCACTTCACGCCGGCTTATCCCCTACCTGTAAGCATGTATGTAAGTAAAGTTCAATCGTTGTATTTTCACTTTGATCTCTCAGTCTGTAAAACTTTCATTGTACAACCAGTACAATGTGTTTTTTGAAATTCCCTTGCAAAAACTAACAACTTGATATAACTGCATCATCTTATCCAGGACGTCACTGAACTGACACTATCAAACATCCATCCATCTGTTATAGATAGCATGTAACGTTAACTTTGCAATAACTGATGAGAAGCAGGCGATATGTTCTCGTACGTTTAAGTTAATGCTGACTGTTTGTTACAAATTTATCCGGAGAACCAGCTGTTTCTGAAATGGAACTGTCTTTTTGGAAAGAGATTAACTGACTACAGTACCTTGGAGTATTAACGTTTCAAACAGATCGTTAGTTCCTGCGGAAAGTAACGTCGGATGTCAACTCAAGAACAATTTACAGTTGGATCTGGAATTCGTCCCAATCCAAATAATTTCGATCTGTTAAGGTCATTCAGACGTGTGGTAAAAAGTGTTTTGTTTGACAATCTCATTGAGATTGACAAAAACACAGCAACAACATTCAAAGCATCACCGGAAACACTATTGACAGAGTGGAAGCAATAAACCAGATGTAAAAATAAAACAGATGACGAAGGTTTTGTTCTATTCGCTAAATTTGATAAAGAAGTGGTTTAAGCAATAACGTTTATCTTATTCTCTACTTCAGTATACTTTCGTGTATAAATTTGGGTAAATTTTAGCCGGTACTCATTTTACAGCTTTTTTAAAGACACCGTGTGATTCTGCTCAAGAATGAGCGTTTCTAGGTCACAACCCCTCGATTATATAAGTAACCAGAGTAGTGTGTACCACTTATTCACAAGAAGCACTCAACAATCAGATACTTCAACAAGTGCAGCGGATGCAAATGAATGTTCGACACTTTTGTACACTAGTTTGGCGCGTGAATAGTCGGTGTTGCATGTAGAAAACGATAGCTAAAAATAGAAACAGTTCCAACATCCAAGACGAGTCACGGCGACGAGATTGTTGTGAACGATTAGAAAACAAGCGTTGTTTACTACTGTGGTCCGCCAGATGACAATCAACTGCTCTCAAGAAGGCACAATGTTACGTTTTCATACAAACAGATCCGTCCATGATTGACAAAGCGCTGATACGTACAAATTTCAGATCGTTACTGCCTAACTCTGACAGCCCAGCTGGCAAGAGAAAGCTAATTATCGAATCTGTATGAACAGTCTCATGGTTATTGCTGAGTTACGCGCAGTCCTTAATTTAAGTGCGATAGCCGAAACGGTCTAATAGCTGGAATGATCTTGTGGGTCCAGCAAATGTTCAAACGGTGACCGAACAATATTAGATTCTGTATGATACTGTAGAAGACTTACAAAATTAGAATTTTCTATTATTTCAAAGGTGAATCAATTGAGTGTTCAAGAAAAAGCGAGTGAAGAACAACCATTAATTACGCAACTATGCAAGGTCCACACAGAATAGCCGAGAGTGGTCGCGATGAAAGCTCACCAAGTCAACTGAATCCAGATCACGATAGGACCGGTTAAAATTAGTGAGTTAGACAAGTTTTAGAGATACACAAATATAGCTGTAAACAAAATGAACATCAAAGTTGGACGTGAACTGCTTTCAGCCAATCGGATCGGAATGTTTGCATTAACAAAAGCACGAATGTTTGAAGAAGAACGAGGTGTGTATTATGCAGACAAGTTCAGCTTTCTACAGCAACTAACCAGCATACACGAAACAAACATATCATTCAGGTCATTCAGTTCAACAACAATATTTTGTTGTCTAAACTGTCGACAGCAGCTTTCGTTTGGCTGTAAAAAACTGAACTGCTTAGATTTTTTTCAACATTGTGAATCCCTTTATATAACTAGGAATTACCGAAAAGATTTTTCTATACCTGAAAAAAGTCTTTGATTGACTTACACACCCTCGTCCGATTTTGTTCGTCACAGCCAGTTGGTTATCTCGTCGATGTTCTTTAACCGTACTGATTCATATAACAGTTCAATAACTTCAAAAATTTCACACACACAAACGAGTTATCAATGTTCACACGTCTTCCTGCTTCAAGGAATAGCTCCAATAGAGTTATTATAGTTGCTTTCTGAAAACACAATGGATCATTTAATTCAGACACAAAGAATTTCCTGGTACCAGTGTCCATCTAGCTACTGCAGCAAAAGTATGTAGTACGGTCTGTCAACCAAACTGTCTCCATTTCATAATTTCTGTATCACGCGTTGAGAGAAATACACACAGAAATGAACTCCTAGAAGTTTTTCATAAATACAGAGGTGTTTTAATGCTGAGACATGATATTTCAAAAACTAGCTGACATCCCAAATTTGTATCATTTGGAAATTGTGGTTACACTTTGATAGACCTTCGAATCCCGAAAAGGCATCCAAGGAACAGAAATTATTCTCACATATCTTGGTACAAGAGGCTGAATAAATTTTAATTCGGGTATTTAAGCGGAGCGCTGTCGAGGCTTCTGGGAATGTGCAAACAGGTGAAGAAAAAGCAGGTGTGCAGTTCAGTGCAGTTAATCTTTCCGCTTGTTTTGCCTATTATCTTGCGTTGTTGCCTATTACGCAAATTATTATAAGCATTCATCTCTACATAGTAGAGCAACTAAGCGCTGGAAACGCAAGGTTTTCATTCACAATAATCAGTTTAATTTGTTTTAATGAAGTACCGTTTCTTTTATTAGTTTGCAGACGATCCAATGCTCACCGTATAGAGTAGTCAAAAACGGATGTTACAGCAGATCGGCAATGTCGTCCACGGAGTGCTGGAAGACAACAGCAGCAGCAAGTACAGTCTCTGGTAAATTTGATGAAAGAGTTTCCGCTCTTGCTGATTCATATTCGTTGGTGCTATCTTTGGTATTTGTTTCTATAACTAAATATTTATTACCATCGTTAGCCGAAGTTTTAGTGAACCCTTCCATCATTAGGTGTTTAGAATCAAATGATAGAATTGTAGTCCTGAAAAACTCTACGCTCAGTTGTGTAGTATCAATTCTAGTCAAAACAGTCTATTCATCTTCTATTCACTGTCGTATACACTGCCTAAAGGTTAGACATAAAATAGCCATTTGAAAATTTGAATGTTATTTACCGACACCAATAAGCATTTTGACAGAATAGTTAATATAAAAGAGGTCCAACTATGAAAAATTTGAGCTTAGGCCGGAGGTAAACCAGTTACAAGCGCTTTCCCAGATGTGATGCGACAAATTCTCTTAAGATTGTCGCGGGAACAATGATATTGGTGCAGGAAAAACTTTCTCTGGAACACTCTGAAAAATTGAAATTTTGCAAGGTACTGATGACAGCTTTTCGGCTGACTCCAAATGACTCATACAACAATTCTAAGACTTCGCATTCAGCCAGCCTCTTTCGAAAATAATTGCTAGACTCGAGTTTCGTTCTCGTTAGAACTCATAATTAGTGCGTATCTTTAACGCGGCCAAGATTTAAACCCCGGCCACACTTTCATGAGAGAACTGTGTTTTTAACTTGCCCATAACCTCACATTAGGCAGGACCGAAGTGGCACATCCGAATGCTCACCCCAATTCTCTTATTGAGTATTGGCCAGTTAGCCCGATTGCCTCTAGAATAGAGGCAATGACTGTCAAGTTGGCTCTGCTCGACGCCCCATGATCACAGTTAACAAAGTAATCATGCTACTCACCAGTAGACCAAAACTAGCAGATTACCTCATTTACTCTAGACGAATAGATTTCAAGCAGTGCATATGTGAGAACGCGACGAGCGGTGAGCGACAGTCATACAGTTTTCATGTTAGATTCGAACTAGCAAAAGGATAGTAACTGCTTACTAGTGATTTACAGTAGTATGTTTTGTTTTTGAAGTGAATTTTTTTCCACCCAGCTATTTTTCTATTTTCATGACGCATTGGGTAAATATAGTTCATACGGCCAAAACTGCCTGGGTAGGCATAGCTATATTATCAAAATTGCATCGTACAGTGACCACCCTCAGTTGAAAACAACAACTGGTCACTATTTGTCTTGTTCATCTTCCTTCTTCCAAAGAACCATTTCGACCAGAATGTTGTGTCTACGACGGTACGCATTTCCACACTCGTCCTGTATTGTTGGATCACTCCTCCGTGTTATTCAACGAAAGATTTCTCGGGAGTAATCACGCACAATTGTTGTAACAACAAACTGAATGATTTGTTTTGCTGACTAAATGTAGGTAACATCGAGTATACTGAGCAAAAAAACTGAAGTAGCACGATAGTTGGAGGCGGTAATACAAAGCAAATAATCTTACACATTCTCTAGCCTTCACAGTAAGGTCATTTATTTTAGTCAGACATTAATGCAAATGTTGAATGTAAAATAAGATGTACCGGAAGATGAGTCACCACGGAACAAAACGAAGTCATTGGAGCTGATCACTTTACGGAACAGTGTATCTTTTAAACTGACCCTCCCACTATCATGATGAATATGGTAGCGCAGACCCTTAAACGGAAATTGAGTTCGTTTGTCAGTGTATGTGAATAGGTCAGACTGTCATTACGAAGATAATCGAGAGCTTGAGATGTGAGGCTACCATGACTTTTACACTAAACACCCCCGCGACCGTAAATGATTGACATTCATCACTTTGTTGTAGTTAGGGCAATTTGTAAAACTCGGACAACCATTGTTTTGCTCTGATCTTTCAAGGAATACGGCAGCCTGATATCTCAATTTTCCAATCAGCGTTATATTCTTCAGCAACCGACTGACAAAACGACAGCTTTTTCGGTCTGTCGTAAGTACACCTATACACGCTTACCAACCAGTCACTGTGTGTGTGTGTGCGTGCAGCATGTGTGATCGGAATGGTTCTCTGGAAAGAGGGGAACGTTGAACGTCAGTAAAGGCTGTCTCTTGCGTAGCGATGAAACAGAACATTTTTAACGAACGGTGTGTTGCTAACTCATACGTTGATTGGCCAGGCTGAAACTCGAGACGGCAGATGGTTAATCTTTCAGGTTGTATAAATTGACAGTTAGGAATAGTTTACAGATATGTTATTCATATAGTTGGGTGAGTTTGAAGTTCGAAGCAAGAAAAGCAGCTGATAAATTGAAAGCGGTATCTGTTATAGAAGTATCTGGCTTCACTTTGTAACATACAGACATCTGCTCCATAATTTGAAAAAACTGGTTTCATATGGCCTCTACAAGATATCTGTTGTAAGGTTACTCAGAATAAACTTCAATTTTCTTGCGTGATCTCAATGAAATGTAGGAAAAAACGGATCAACAAATTAGATGATATCAGATCAATTTTACAGAAATAAAATTACTCGTGAATTTGTTCATATGTATTCCTTCCCACTAACAGTAATTTTCTATGCGTTTATAAATGAGTCATGTCCTATTTGGGGAAAAGAGGAATCGTTTGGTCTATAAAGAGAGAATGAACTTGAACCGGTTTGCATAAAATGACTGATTTTGCAGGAAGAAAGTTTGAATAACAGCTGACCTCACGAACTGTTCAGCTAACAGGCACATACGTTCTTCTATGGAATCATGTGCCTGGTTCCACGGAGTTGTAGGTTATTCATTAACATAGTAATCGAATTCGTGAGACAAACAACATACATTGATTTGGCTCCAGTTCAATGCTAGCCACGAAACTTTGAAAGCAGTACGTCGGGAAGAGTAGATACACTTACTTCTTCATTGCACCTCGGGTTACAAGCACTTTTCTAGGTGACATTATTTAAAGCAGTTGGTTAGGACATGTCAACAAAGCAGGTACCAAACACCTTGTGTTCTCCTGACGCTTGAGTTGCGGAAGGCTCGCCTGTTTGGCAGTTGTACCAATGACAGCAAGGTAAACAAAACGCTCCTGACTGGCTATAGTCACGGCATTACAGCAGATGGGCATATGGCCGTGATGTGCTATCGTCTGCGAACTTCTAGCCTGCAACCTGTGACTATCACAGTTAGTCTTAGTGGACCTCCGTACTTATCCGGTTGAACAGCAATCGATAAAAATGATTGCTGATTTTGGTTGATTTATATTTGATTGCTGTATTTGCTTCAACATCAGAGTTACCATACTGAGTCAATTTGTCTTGGCAGGTCAGATAGTGGGCGCACTGTTCTCACTCCTCAGATATCAGAGTGTAGGTGTCCGCCGATCCAGGCCTTACTACAGTGTTTCTCCATGTAACTGGTGTACTTACTTTCCTGAGCTGTTGCGCTTGCTTTCGCAGATGAGACCCAGCTAGGTCGAAACGGCTGTCCACCACTACACTGGTGACCGTTTGGACCAAGTGTTTGTTTAAAAAAATGGTGTAATATCACTTTTTTATCTGCCCATTAAAAGTCGCCATGTGACATAGTTATTTCAAAGGTAGAGCAAAGGGCAAAGAAATACATGTGCCTGGGCAACACACATAGGATATTTCTGACCTCTGACAGTCTTCTTTTGTGAATGTAAACTGTCAGGTTTTCGGTAAT
>JTDE01000035.1:371427-384149 GCA_014338405.1 Paragonimus skrjabini miyazakii
ACCTTGCCATCTGACGATGGTTTGTACGAATACAACCATAACTTGACTACCTACCGTTTCTATGTATCAACCATAAATACTTCATATTTCATATTTCGCGGTAATATGTTTTTTCTGTTGCTTGCGTTAATGAGAACTGTGATAAACGGGCACGCGTATCCACTACAGGTAGAACACTCAACTATATTCGTTCAAGGTCATCCATTATTTCACTCGCTTGTTGTGGTGCTAAGCCAACACGAAAAACAGTTTTCTTCTAATTGCATTTTAATAATTGATCCAAAAGCACAACACAGAATTCTATGTGCATGTGGTCTATTAAGTACAGTGATCCCTTACTAAAGTCGACCAACTTTTACGGAATAAAAGCAATGAACATGATATCTACTGACGGGCTGTCTGTTTTAACCCCCAATGAAAATCGTATAGACTGCATCAACTTGATCTACATTTCTGCTGTTGCTGACTATGTCTTGAAGCATACATCTTTTTAATATCGTCGTGGGTCATTCGTGAGAAGTATCCATTCTGCCCCATTAGTTTAACGACTGGTTACATCTGTCGTCTAAGTAGAACAGGAATTCCTTATTGCGGCGCTACAACTGAGCTAATTACAACACGGTCATTTAGGCGAAAGCCAGTACAACTCGTACGAGAAAGTGAAGTGTGATCAATTAGTTGGAGTAGTCGCTAATGTGGACAATTCGAGCAAACGCATACTTACGGTTAAAGATACATACGTACAACGCGTTGCGCGCAAAGTCATACTGGCGACCACACCATGACACAACTAGGTAGATTACCAGAAAGTGACGCTGGACACAAAAGTTAATCAGTTGCACATCTGTTAAACATGGTTGCACCTAAACAGCCGACACGGTACGTCTACCGTTAACGCATGTTTGGAAGGATACCCACATAATTCAAGCGTCTTATCCAAATGGCGCTACTTCAAAAAGCACGTATTTCAGTTTACGGTTGCTTGACACGCTGTCTAAACAGGGTTACAATTGATCTGACTTTCTTGTAAAGTGTGCAAACCTCGAAACAAAATGGTGAAACCCTTATGATCGTTCTATGGTTGCACTCATTAGGAACTCCAGCTGTTCTGTTACTCGACCTTACTTTTGGATAATTTGAAGTTGTTAACTGATATTCAAAAAACATACTACAAGCATAGTTGTAATATGTTAAACTGGACATACTTTTTTTTCTCCATCGAACTAGTACATTTAGAATTTCTAAGTGACAGTTTATTCATGTCGTAGGCTTGTAACTTAACCCATCAAGAAGACGCAACTCACATAAATGAACCGAAATAACGTTCAGTCTAAAAACAGCATTGCATAAACCGATGGATGAAGAGGACGACCACGCTCACGCGTATCAACAAAATCACTTAGGGTATACACGTTGTTTAACAATCTGACAGCCAAAAACTCGAGATCTCACGAACATACTGTCATCACATACGTTACCTTCACTGTCTGACATATGGACTCATTAATCTATTGGACTATCCCATGCGTGTGTCATTCGCTGATAAGTAGTTTGGCAGATATGAGAGTTCAGAAGAGACCCGACTGTGAAAAATCCGGAATTCGACTGGATTTGAACCAGCAACAGAAACAAGATGCCCAAATGCGGCAAATGATTTACCAGCTGAGCTGCGAACCCACTTCGAGAGTTCAGAAACTTCAGACTTGGATCTAGTTTCCTACTCAGTCCACCAAATGGTCCAGTAGAATTATTGCCGCGGCAGAATTTTTCAACCACTCCAGGTCAAAATCCACGAACGCCAATTATAAGCACGGAATTTTACCACTGGAATATAATTTGGCAGATATGAGAAGTCAAAATATGCGTAATTCTTTAAGTAAGTGCTCAACAGAATTTCACAATATCGATTTTCAAGCTATTATTTTTACAAGTGGTGGTGCTTTTTTGAAAAAACTTGAGAATATGCCTGCAAAGCACGTCTTATAACATCCTGCAACTCCTGCCAGGCTGTCGATAAACTGATACTTCATTATGTATCTCACTCAAGCCGGATGGACTCGTGCGTGTTGTTTTTTGAGTGTGACTTCACGATGCGCACCAAGATGAGTACTGTGATTACAACGTACCTCTGGGAGGAGAGACGAATGCAATGATAATACTGCTGTCTGCCGATGAAATGTACCTTGTTCACCGGCCACAAACGCTGGACACTGTGAATATGGTATTTCGCGGTGCATGTCTGCAAATCGATATTTTCCTCTTTGCACTCATCATGCAGAGATGGTTTGAATGAGAATCAACCTGGAAATCTTTCCGTTGCTAGTTACTTTTTAATAATAGGGAGGTGTTTACTGAGGGCTGTGTCTCCAAATTCGACTTACGTCGACTCAAGGCTTGTGCATACTACGCCACAATGTCCGGTGTTCTCATCTGTATAATACTCAAGATTAATGATGTTCTCTTTCTACGCTGTTGGTTGCTGGCTAATAATGGTCGTTGGTTTGTCGTTAATAATGGACGAACTCAGTTTCACCATTCACTTTATAAGTTCTGTAAGGATTTCGAATATCCGATGAACATAAACTACGAACTGAATGTTGATTACCTTAATGAAACTTCTGTCAGTGTGTGTCGCTTTTATCATATAATCCATGCAGTATAAGTTCTGAAAATAAAAGTTTTTACCCTACTTGACCATATGAAAAGCTAGTTTGAACATAACCACAGCTCTGCACCCATCTGAATTTAATATACTGAATGTAGAATCGTGCCTAAGTAAAAAAAGGACTATCAACACAATTGCATGATTGGTAATTGTATAGACTGTTTAATGCAAATAGAGTGTTACCGTACATCAAAACTGATATCTGAAGGTGTTTAACTAAGAAAAGTTAGTTCGTTGCTTAAAGCTTTGTAGAAAATCACGCGAGATTTCTTTTAGCAAAATTGGCAACTGGATGAATTTATATTATATTTTGCACAACTACATAGTAATGCATGGAACGCCTGGCACAACCAACAATTGAATTTCATGGGAACGGGACCTAGGGTAGATTCCACTGAAAAACATTCGAAATAAGTACCAATTCTACTTTGTGGATATGATTGTGAGACAGAGGATACAAAACAACGTTAATGCTTTCCAATGTTCTGCTACTACCTTGAAAAACTCATGATGCCGATCTAATCTTTATACAGATTATTCAAGTGGGAATGAAGGAAATCATTTGTTAACCGGCAGTAATTTAACATTGAATCAAGGCTTCTGAGAGATAGGTTGCCAGCTGTTATGTCCCTCTAATCTGTGGGTGCAACTAAGCAAACGAACGGTCATTCTGTTCCCCCAATCTCAACCAATATTCAAACGACGGTTCATCCAATAGCTAAAGACTTTGGCTAATAACATCAACCCAGATTGTTTGAAAGATACTATGACCGCTTAAGAAAACAAGTAAAAAAAGTAGAATAATTTTGGCGACAGTGGTATGTGCAACGCGTTTCATAGGTTGTAAAGCAAGAAATTTCCACACACAAAATAGTTGACTAATTTTACATAGGTTTTAGTTATACTACTCGTAGCAATCAAGTAGCAGACTAGATAAATCACAGTATGCAATCGATTGGATTACACATGATTATTTTAGAATTGAATTGCAGCGATGAACCTTACCCCATGGAGAGCGTGCAAGTACTTGTATTGTTATTTAATTCGCCTATGGAAATTTGTTTGGTAGTAAGTTACTTTGACAATCCGACGGGCAGAATATTAAACCTAAATCATTTCTTTGTACTGTTTGCGTGTGGGGGCGATGCGAGACAGGGTAGTACGGACGATTTGGGCTTGCCAGCCGTGTCGGGTGCACAATGAATGAACATGACTGGTTATCAAGGTCACTTTGCAGTTCGGAATGTAGGGTACAAGGTCACAAGACGTCGAACCGCATGGAGGTCTCAGATACGACGTATCAACGCAGTTATTAATGCACACCTAGGTAAAATGTGTCAAAAATGTGTCCGTTATAAGTGTCCTATCAATAGGACACCTACAGCGTCCCAATAGTAATGGATCCGGTCACTGAATGTACATCCACGGATGAGAAACTCAATTCACTGCCAACTGTTCGCCATTTGTTGATGGTAATATGCACTATAACTCAACAAGTGTATGTAAAGGGACAAAGCTACCGTAAGTAACACGTATATAGGGGGAGTACAAAAGCTCAGCTACCTTTAGAATTGTGTCCTTTCAAGGACGAAGCCGCTTATGAGAAAGTGTGACATTTGTCATTAACTCTGGCGATTGAGGTTTTAGATCCAGTGTACTTTTGCAGCCGACTAACCCAAAGTCAAGTGCTGACTAGATTTCGGTTTCTGAGTTTTCACGTATCAGTGAGGAAAGTTTTTTGGCAACCTGAGATGCAACTAATCTAAATTTGGCGTGACCTTTAGAAGTATTGTGTCCCAGGGACATCCACGACCGTTGTTCGCTGGTACTGATGGACGTCGGTGATTTGCTTAAGATTGGCTCCGTGATCTGTCTGGTTCAGAACTCGGATATCGAACAAATGACTGAAGTTATCTCATCAAATGTTCATCGTACCTCACGCATCACCACCGTTTGAGTTGGAAACTGCAACCATCAACGGCTGTTGACAATTGACCACACTTATCGAATGACTTGCTACGACCTAGCTCCGTTTAGAGAAATATGTTCTTGTCCAACGTCCACTGTTTTAATATTCTAAGATGACTAACTAAAATGTCTTTCGGGTTATAATGTGGTTAGTCTTCTAGCGTCTTGTTGATAACATCACAGTTTGCTTCAATGAGTTCGACTGGTATGAACTGAACTATGTGGGGTAACTCAAGGCTTTGAGTTTTAACGTGTCTCGCTTGAAAGAGGTCATCAGCCTGACCAATGGACAAACAAGAGTAACTGATTCGAGCAGCTTGGTATATAATAATGTAATCATAGGCTCACTTGAACTTACTTGATCTAACAAGGCAAACAAAACCACAGTTGAAAACAAAAATATTCAGCTGATGATTTGGTGGAACAAAAGTAAATTGAAATGAAGAAACGTTTGCTGACAATCGGACCCACTAGTTTGTAGTGGTCAAGAACTAGTCATTAAATTGTCTGATTAAATAAAGGCTTCTATTAACAGACTAGCAGTGCTCATATAAAGAATGATCGTGACACAAAAGTCACCGAGGTTTGATTAATAACGATACGCAAGTGTTCCGAAGCGAGGTTGGAGCTGTGATGTTTTGTTTAATGGGACAAAACTTAAAATCAGTTTGAAATATTTATGTTAGACACTGAAGCGATCGTGCTAATGGTTAGAACAACAGACCGGTGTGTATAATCTTTTACTATATTATCAGTTTATTTTACTTAATTTCATTATTTTGAAAACACAATGGCGCGCCAATATCGAAATGCCGTTGATTCATAAACACAGTAATCTGTACTAAGTCATGTGAAACTTGGAAAACACACATTAGATGTAAAAGATTAGAAGGAGTGAACAGAACCCAGCTTCAAGATTAGGTGTTGAGTAATAAACGAAAGCATAGTATTCCAGTGGAACTCAACTTTAATAACAAGAAGTATTTTTGGGCATAAAATGGAGCTATTGGGTTGACGGAAATTGACCTGAAATCTTCGGAACCCTAGTTCCCGGTCAGTGAATGAGAAATATGAAAGTGTAAGAAATTACTCATAAACTATACAATGATATATCCAAGACGTTTACAAAACAGAGATTACAATGATCCACCCGCATTTTTTTCTCAACAGCTTGATCCGTTAGACAATGAGGATATCAAAAACAGAGAGTGACCAACGAATATCTTTGTGCTAATCGAACAGTCTTTTGCTCAGTGTCCAACTGGGAAGCGAGTTAAGCAAGCTGTAACTATTGGAGTGTGTGTGTGTGTGCTTTCATCACCTGTGGGGAACAGCAAACGTAGTCTGTCATAACGTGAACTCCTCTCTCATCCACGTCTGCCTTCCGTAGACGAAATACTTCCAGGTGAGCCTAAATCAGACTTAACCTGTACCAGATCATTATAAAGGGTGGTAGGATACCAGTGCAGTGCTCATGATAGAAGGACAGGCATTACTCACTAACGAATGGGGCTGAGCGCCTACATGTAAGACGTTTGGCGTGCCTAACGTGGCCCCAATAGCACAGTGGCCTAAATGGTGGCCTCTTGAGAACTCCAAACTGAGTTCGAGTTCCGGCCATGGCAAAGATATGCGCCAATGATGAACTCTATTTAGAGCAAAATTCCCGCATAATGGTTCTGTCCGATAGCGGCCGACTGGAGAACATACGGGACTGCTAAACTTATGACTAATTGAGCGATGTTCAGTGTACATCGTTTACTAGTTGACAGGCTAACTGTTTACGTCCCGTGAATAGCTGGGACCGAAGATCGGCATTTACCAGATGAAAAGAGTGATAGGGTTTTCGGGTTAGCGTCAATGTTTCCAGTACGTCAAGTCAGCTGAATTTCACTCATTGTGGTCTCTATCATCAGCCATCAAGTCAATCGAGCAGTCAGTGGAACGGTGCCATTATTTATGATTCCATGGTGTGTACGTCTGTTATTAATGGGAGACTTTAGGTTGGTTACTCTTTATGTTTAGTGAATCATCCGAACGAACAGGGCCTACCTTTGTGGTCGTGAAGTGTGATGAAAACAATTTGAAAACTGTTGGTAAGTCTGACAGGCGTCTTCAAAGTTGAAGGATTATATAACAATCGACTATTGTTTGCTACAAACCGAATTGGTTCAAACATCACTAAGTACATCTGTGTATATCGGTTTAGTATGAAAAGTAGAACAAACAAATCCTGACTGCCAAATCACGGCCTCTAGTGGAAATGCACCAACCAATCTATCAGTCGAATACGAACCGTTCCTCAGCTGCCCTACATTCTACTGTACCGCATCTGCATCAGTTTCTTTTCAACCAACCAAGTCGACCCCTTGTAATTAAGTTCTTACGGCAACCCAAACCAATCCAAGCCAGTGCACACTTGTTTATAACTGTCCGGTTTTTTGATTGTTGAACTTGGAAGCAAATAGATACCAATTTATACCAGTCTAAGTAATGAGAGTCATTTCGGCTGTCCGTGGTGATAAGCGAATGACGTCCGTGAGGACGTAATTGATGTCCGGTGCGATAGTGACTGTGACAACAACAATGCTTTCTGAAAATGACACCAGCGAGCCGACTGAAATTGCCAAATGATCGAAATTTTGGCTCAAAGTCGTACACGTGGTGTATTGTCACCAGTCTTTGTAAAAGGTCGTTCTTATAGACCGGGTAATTGTTCTGGAATCCGAAAACCGCTGGATATGACTTGTGATAGGTGAACAAGGTGACCTGGCGCTCATGCAGCGTCTTAGGAAACTTCTCAGCTGAAAGTTTGAGTGACAAAACCCCCCTTTCGAAAGGACTGTAGTTCTACTCCGCAGGAGTGAGTGATCTAGCTGGATGTATGATGGTCTTCTCAAAGCAGTCCGGAAGATGAAATCGTCAATATTATGCTTGAAAGTTTCTTGTCAGGCCATCATTGTCAACAGTGAGTTAACGGGAAACAGCCCATCTTAGGTGAGTATCGACTTAGTCTGAGTGAAATCGTGTTAGCATCACTGTTGTAGCTTGTAGCACCCGGAACTTCCGTCAGTATTGTGTTTATCGCCTGTTGAATGATTGCAGAGGATAGCTCTGTACCGATAGATTACCAGTTATGATGGAAGACTACTTCGTGTGTGCTGATAGTCAGAATTTCTCTCCAGTCCTCTGCAACAACTGTTTCGGTTCTAGTTCACGAAATATTTCACCCATCCTACATTGCGAACAGGATCTTCGGCACGAACATAGTATGTCAGTGCATCTCTAGATTATCAGTTGGTCTAGTAAAGAAATCGCTATAGAGTAGCACAGCTCCTTTGATTTTTTCACCACCACTGTCGGCGCTGTCCACTATGAGTAATTAACCTGATTGAATGATGCCTGCCTGGAGAAGCCAATCCAGTTCGAAATCGGCGACTCGAAACGTATCACAGAACTCATGGAATCAAATACGGTCTTCACGTCTCGATTTAATGTGAGAGTGGTTTACATTCCTGTCAAATCTTTTGGTGTGCTGACAAAGATCGATGAACTTTGAATTGTTTGTTAACGAGATGTTAAATTGCTCAGTTTCGTTGTGGTTGCACGATCACAGGTTGGTGATCTGCTGGACACACTGGTTGTTAAGGTTCAATTAACAACAGGTCGTGTGTATTTATCTACACCTTACATTTTAGTCCACTGTCCATTTCCTCTGTTTCAAATTCCGACACACAATTTTGATTTCCTGTATTCGTCAACATTAACTAGCAGCATTTTTTATACTGTGCAACTGATATTTATCCATTTACTAATAATCTATATCCAACCTTTGCATGGGTTCCCCAAGTAATTACGATTTCCTGCTCATTATTGTTTGATCGAATCTGTGGTACTTTTCCATTGGCTGTAAAACGGTTTATTTCTGGACAGTCCGGTGACAACCTTGTCAGCTTCTAAGGCCATCTCCCGTTTTCTGTCAGCCCACCAAGACATTATCTTGTCGAAATATCAGCTACAAATTTGCCAACGCACCTCTTCAACTAGCTAGCCAGTTGTAACCTTATCACGGGTGAGCTTGCTTAACCCGAAGACTTCTACAGTTGTGACTGCTAGCAGATGCCGTTAGTTGATTTGCCCCTGAGGTATAGCTCTTTGGGATTGTCAGTATCATTGTCCTGAACACTGCCCATGGTGACTGTGAAGATAATTGATGAATGCTTCCGGGCAATACTTTTAACCTTCAGTCATATTTCCAATAGTTCAGGTGTGCAGGTCCATCTCCGAAGGTGATACGAAACTACTACTACATATATTGTCATATGCAGCCAAAATTATACGCAGACAGCACTGATATCAACTTCTACGTACTTTCATCCTGTGATGACACCAACGTTACACTTGACTGTGATTGCCTTAAGCTTATATAGCTTCGCAAAGTCTTTGTTTTGCTTTTGGTAGCAATTTTCTCCTATCCCTTACAGGAATTACGCCGGGGTTAGCATTATTCTCTGTATTGCATCTAAGCTGTATTGTCTCTTGTTTGACTTTCCTGATCACATGTCTTGTGCTTGTGCAGACTGATAGAGACAGCAGAACAGGGAATTTTGTCAGGCCCTGACTATTCTATCATGTCCGTGCCAGATTTGGAAATAACTGACAATGTAACTGTCCGATGAATCATTTCTGGACCATGCCGAATTCTGCACGAAGTGACTGTCAGAAGTTCTGCATCCTGAGACGATAAAGGTCCAGGAGAGGCGAAGTTTGAACTGAATATGGATCATACAGGGGAGTGTGAAATATTCACATTTATGAATCACAAGCCGTACGTAAATCACAGTCATCCGTGACGTTGTTCAGCAGGTATATACATTGGTACTGAACACCAGGCAGTGAAGGCTGCTCGCCAAACATGATTAACTGGATTTTCGTCGTTTTCCACATCTTCATTTCTGGAGGGCTTTTGGGAAGAATGAAATTGTCCAATTTCTCTTGCGCTGTTGTTCCCAGTCTCTTCAACAGCAATCTGGTTTTTCTGGTATCATCCTTTTCGGCAAAGTCGACCCCGAAATTGTCCCTATGTTTTCCGAATCAATTTCACAATTTCAAGTATATTACAAAATCTAATTAATAAAAATTAAAGAAAATTTGCTGCCAGTTCTGTAACAAAATATTGAGACTCATGTCAGTTGATTGATAGATTCAGAATTGTCAGATTCCGAACTAATGTTTCGGTAAACTTTTTCAGGAGATACTTTTTTTTACTCCTGGCTAACTAACCCAACTCGGTCACGTGTTTACAAGTTGACCGATCTATTGTAAAGACTTATTCCTGAAGCAATGCTGGCATAAGGAAAAATTTAATTTTTAACATTTTTATGATAATCACCTCAGATTACCTGTTTATACGGCCAACGAGTTAGCATGTATACCCGGTATTACTTTGAATTGTTGGGTTGACCGATGAATTAATTGGCGTGGATTCAACAAGCACCTTGCCCCTATTCCCTGATTCGTTTGCCACAGTGTAGATATAAATGACAAAGCTGGACAGTTTACTTATGTTCATACCTCTTTATACCATGCCGTAACAAATTTATGTGCTAAGAGAACCTTAGATTTAAAAGTTTACCGCATTTGTACTGCTTTTGATTATGTTTCGTAAACAGAGAAATTAGTTTTATGAACCTACATTATACAATTACGTTCCACTAATGAGTAGTAATATTGAGAGTGAATTTGTTATTCAGGCGAAATAAAAAAGAATGTCACTGTCATTATGTTGACTATTTTTTCGTACACATGTAGTTTGGTTTAGTTTGCCACTGGTTGGCTGTCTTAAAAAACGCATCGAACAACTCAAGATTACAGTGTACAAAAAAGATCTTGATGATATTATTATTATTATTAAAACATATCAATTAGCTCGAAGCCGGATCGATCACCTTTGCTGCTTCGTTAGGGGGATGCGTCTCCTAACAATGGTAAATCTCTTCTTTCTTAATTTCACAATGTGCCGAAACTATACTTACTAATGCACCTGGTTTCCTGTTCTCTACTAACCCAGCATTTTTAGTTCACTTGTCAACTAATTGTTGATACATCTGATAATTTGATGCCTCCAGTCTATTTCAACATGAACAGAAAAAATTGTCTGTCAAACTTCAGTAAGACATCAAAAACCAAGGCTAAACTTTGGCCACTGTTCCTCAACTAAACAAAACTTGTACAACAAATCGTTAAGGCGTATTTTTATATAAGGAGTGTAGCTCACCACGTGCGCCAAATAAGCTAATGTAAATCAATGCAAACTATTATAAATAGCGTGTCCCCCAATACCAACTCGTATCTTCTTGGAAAAATGCAGTAACGATTTTGTAACAACTTTTTTCTTGCAGTAAGTGTTCCCAAGTAGCAGTAAAGTCGATTCTTCTAGAAAGATGAAGATTTTGAGAAGTTTTTCTATTTTTGTACACATTCTAATGACTACCTCGTTGTGATCAGAACAGTGGGCTCGGAAAAATAATTTTCTCGTGGCAACTACACTGTTATTTATAGATGTGGTCAATGTGATAGTGCAGTCTCCAGAAGAATGTCACATTACTAACAGTCAAGTTTTCGTGCTACATAGCCTAGAATGAACCTTGCAATGCTGTGAACATCATCAACTAAAGTCGCTCCTCATTTTATTTTCAGGACAGAATTTACTCGATGTTTCCTGGGTCTGGCTCTTCCGATCAAGCATTCTCATGTTATCGTAAAGTGATATTTTCATACTAATAGTTTAGAGTGGATTTTACTAGACTGTCGCCGAAAATGCAGAGCAACACCGCGTGATCTTAAAAATGAATTATTCAAGCGCTGACTTATGTTGCGCTATCTAGCGCTTCCCTGCGTTGTCAGTATCTCTGTTGCATTCCGAATAATGCACACTTAAACAGTTGATGCCCAATCTTATAGTACTTCCACAAGGAAGAGACAAATAATCCTGGTTTTCATTGCATTCTCTTATCAAGACTTTTCAAGACACTTATTTTCTTCCGGTGGGTTTTGTTATTCTTAAGGTCCACTTGTCATTTCTTCTTTCACTGTTCTCTATTGTATTCCTCCACTTTGTAATAGCATTTTGATAATTGATAGGAGGAACACAACAGGTAATCATGAATTGGGTCAGTCGAAAGGTTTATTTGAATATGGTGGCACTATTCAAGTGGGCGTGGTGTTCAGTTTAAAATAATCACGATTGAATTGATTCGCTTTTTGACATTATCATAGTAGGTTTACTGTTTGATGAGTACTACATTAATCGTGTCCAATCATTCTCAGGTTTCATCATACGGTCACATCTTTGTACTCCCGTTATCATAGCCCATTCTTCTGTGTCAGACAAAATCGGACAGTTTTGTCTCTGGAGAAATGTAAAACATTTGAAACAACCATTTCCCGTTGAAAATTTGAATAGAGCAGACAAAAGACTGACAGTACACGATTTATGCTCTAACAGATTTCGCTGCATCTCTACTGGTGTTTACTACAGACGAGTTAAAATGTACAGAATTCCAAACCACATGACAATCAAAAAAGGTCAAAGTTCAAAACCAGTTCAGTTGCTACCAGGGCAGCATCAACATCAAAAACAGCTATTTTTGTACACACAAAATGGGTTGACGGTGTCTGATCGCAATGGCCTCGGCATGTCGTAGCAAACGTTTGGTTCGAGTCGAGAACAGAACAGGAAATGACTTTGATGAGTCATTCACATGTTAGAACATCAAGTGAGGCGTGGCAACTGATAACGCTGTCTCCTTCCGAGTGTTTGCTGTCGAGTTGCTTGATTGTGTGACCGTATGTTGAACCCATTTCGGCAAATGTTCGGCAAACCTGGTTCCAAGCTGGCGCTTAGTTCTGCCAACATAAGATGCTTCGTATCCACATTTGTATTCATAGATAACGTTTGATTTGGCGAACTGAGACGTCGATTGCTTAACTGGAGGTGTGGGAACTCGGAGTGATCTGTACACGATAACTGGTATCGCGGCAAAGAACGTGCGTACAACAGCTGACATTAGGCGTTGTTCAACTATCC
>JTDE01000035.1:413329-449180 GCA_014338405.1 Paragonimus skrjabini miyazakii
CGAAAATCACCCGCAAAACGTTTCTGACTTCATTTTCACGTTATATGAAGATGGAGTGATATTCCTGTCCCATGTCCGCTTGATCACCTGACACTTGTTGAATGTGTTATACCATCCATCAGTAATACAGTTCCACTTTCCAGCAGTGGTGTTATCGGATGCTGATGTAAACTGTTTGAGAAATCATGTTTGGGCAATCATTTTGTAGATTACACATGACAGTGAGTTGAGTAGATTAATGAGTCCAAATGTGACACTTCTAAGCTCCCGAAGTGGCTTCCCAGCCCACCTAGCAGATCACTGCCACATCTAGGTATCTAACCGAAGCCCAGATTTTCGTAATTGAATCTTTTTAAACTTGTCTTAAAACATGATAAATTTCCAAGTTTTACTTCCGAGTGATTCTTCTGTTGGTGTCTCCTAAATTTAACAGTTCGTCGCGGGTTACTTAATTTACCTCACTGATCCCAGGTCTTACTTTCTGGGGTTTTAACAAAAAACCCAAATATCACTTGCTTAATTGTCCGTCCACTTCCAGTGGGCACGCCATCGTACCCGATGATTGTGCTCTTTCGAATAATCTCGATGTCTCTTTGGTTTGCTGCACGAACAATCTCCGCGACATATCCATCGAATGTACATCCCACAACAACACCAGACAAGTTATTCTGTTTATGTGCACTCCTCCCCAGAGGCCATCAGTTCTTCTCAGCCTTGCATCGTATTTTTGCGATAAACACATTATTCAGCAATGTATAAAAGAACTACTAATCGACAGCTAGCGTTAAGATGTTTCCACGATTTTCCTCACTACAGTTTACATTAGAAAGTTGCAGTGTTGCTAGTAAATAGTCTATATAATCACTGAGTATCCACTGAACAACAAGATAGTTATAGCGAACTATCGTTCACTGAGCTCTCATAAGTGCACTCCAAGATGACTGAGATATAATCCAAATAAGTAAAAATTATCATATCAATACTGAGAACGGAGATTTAGAAAATCCATCACTTGTATACTATCCACTGTGACCCAGTAGATCACCGAAGTGGATAACACAGTGTAGTCTTGAAGTGCCTGAATTTGTCCGTTGAAAAACCGCACGAATAAACTCCTTCCATTGTCCTGCAAAGCAAGTTTGACTTGTCATAGGCCCATTTCTGAATCTTGAGGATCGCGTGTCTGAGGCGACTGTAAGAGTCTAATTAATCTGCGGCTGTGAAACTTGGCCGCGCGAATAAGAGGACGCAAAACTTCTCGTGTACTTGACCATCGACGTCTGCGTTCAATCACTCACAATGATGAGATTAGAAAGCAAAAATTCGGAACGCTTTCTGTCAATGCTGAGAGCTGGGATCTTTGCTACTCACAGTCGGTCATTGCAGACCGTAGAAGGGGAGGCGGTTGGCAAAACTGAGTGGTGTAAATGTTGCCATGGTTTGGCAATTTTGTCTGAAAAGTAAATGCAGTAGTTTGTGGCAGTGACGGCCGCAAAGGAGCTGGCAACGCTCTACTTTCAATTTATAGTTCAGCTATTTACTTGTAAAGTGTAGGCACCGTGATTTCGATAGACTGAGCTTAAACCGATGTTTTTCGCAATTAGCTCCTGTTTCTTCTTATTTACCTACTGCCTATCGATGTCTTGTCCTGCTCTCCATGGTCGTACGGTAGCTAGGTGTCGACGTGAACCACCGATACATTGCTGTCTATGATCATGATGGTGTTGAGTGTGGAATGTCAAGGACTGAAATAATACGTGGAACGAACGGCCTGGGGTCCTTCTACCACAACCTACGTTAAAACAGAATAAGCAACAACACCGGGGGGTTAATGTAACACCAATACAATAAGATCCAAAACAGTAACAGTGTTGAGGCCTCAAAATCAGTTCGGCCAGTAGCTTTTGCAGCCTAGAGAGTTCAACTGTCAAAGAATTGAAAGCGGTTCCCTCGATCGCTCATATCTGAACCAGCTGAGAATTACAAATAGAAAATCATGCAGTAAAGTCAATTTTCTTTACAAGTTTATGTGAGCGAACAAAACTAACCTGGGTCACACTGAGCGACTGTAGCAGAAGTGGCGGTCACCGAAACATTGCACTGCATTTTGTTCAAAGGAAACATGTGATCTGAAGCAATCAGAATGCTGGACTGCAGATGCTGACTCGGGTTCACGACTCCTGATAGGTTTAGTGAGGCAGGAATTGAGTTAAGTTTCAACAAAGTGGTTATCCCAGAACCGTCGGCGATCGGGCGGCTAGCGTAGGGAAGATGTATTGCATTTGGCACGGTGGGTGAGGACAGAAACAGATTATCACAACCGCGTGACCGCCGTTTACGAAATGCCAGAGTAAGCAACTTCTGCTCAAACACAGGATCAATACGCCAAAAACAACCCTTTCCGTGATCATCTTGGGAACGAGGAATCTAACAGATGGAGTATGAGACACGTTTATGACGACGTGAGTTCACTTTCATAACGGAAATAAGATGTGAATGGCAGTGAAACAAACAAGCAACGTCTAAGCGGTTACACAGCTGGGATTTAATGTAAGACTGCAATAAAAAGAAGCGGTAATTCCTACTGCACAAATTCGTATTGTGTGTCAGGGCTACGCATTGAGCACAACTCAGTGTCAAAAAATGAATACAGGATGCCGGGATAACATAATAATGAAGCCTTAAATTATACGTTCTTCAATGGAGCAAGATGCTGTGCATTCTCGTCACACGAGAATAACCGTGGCTAATTTCAAACAATGAAACTTGCCTACAAGGAATAAGGGAAAAAACAGCTGGGCTCGCCAAACATGGCAACAATTATTTTTGAACACAGAATGATTATGGTATGACAGCTAGATCTTAAAAACTTGATCGCCAAGGTAGCAGTGAGTTAGTATTCAATCTCTGCCCATTCGGCCGATTCGTAACGTAAGTCGGTACGAACTGGCACCTTTGAACCTGTCAGGAAACGGTTCAGTGTGTGGTCTAACTATTTGCGTGCACTGATTCTCTATTGCTGTGGATTATCTGTTCATGAAGATTTCACTCCAGAGGGCATGTGACTGGTATCGAATAGAGGTGCTCTACTCTGAATCTTAGTGACTAAGTCTTGGCTACCTTGTGAGTTTATAATGAGCTTACTAGTAACACATTTTGTCACTGCAAGATTAAATGTGTGCTATGAAATGGTCATTCAAAATCGGCGTTGTACATAGTCAAGGGGACAACACGTGTAAGATATTTTTGAATTGGACTAATGCCTGTTCATCTGAAAACTTGAAGCGCGATGAGGTAATGCACATTTCTATCAAGTGTTGCTCCGCATCTGCACTGTTCAATGAATTTCACTGAATCCGGCAGGCACTACAGAAACAACTTGTCGATAGGCAGATTTTTACGGAGGCAACATGAACAGCACGAGAAGCTCAAATGTGTGTGCATCGTGCAATATGTAATAGTAGCATGATGAGAACCTTTTTTAGAGGAGGTAATATACAACATTTATTACAATGCGTTAAAAAGTTTCAAATTTCCTGTCCACGGCGGTACTCAAGGAGACAATTCCTCTGGAAATGTCCTGTATGAGTGACAACTGATTAGCGTACCGCGGCTATCGCGTAGATGTGCAACGCCGATACCGCATCAGTGTTACTCCATCCAAAGTCAATAATGTCACTCACGTTTGTCTTATTTAGTTGCACATACAGTCACGTGGCTCTCAGTGTTCGTTGCTCGAGGAAAGCGTACCGATAGCTCTTGGTGAGAACGGATCCAAGTCGAAAGATGAGCCCGGGCTTAATCAATAACGAATCGCACTATCCAAACTGTACTCGAAACCAGAATTAGACACGAGTTTCTCAGAACCTTTGGCAGCAACCAGAAAAGCATTATTCATTTTGCCAAGGTGACTCAACCCGTACATTCGGTCATTGGGGTTAATCTAGCTATCACCGCTTTCATGATGTGCAAACTCTCATTGCTACACGCCCTTTCTCCCTGAATGAAAGATAATCTCCGTCTCGTTCGTTTGCCTAACTTTTTAACCGTGACATCCGCCCTGTAGATAATTGCCCTAATATACAATACTGATTACAAGTACAGTGCAAAATGATGGAGGGACAGCTGTTTTGGCATACAACACTAAATTTGTTCTCTCACTGTCTCATTTTAGCTCCATAGGGCCAAACTCCGTTACCGTGAGAAATTATCCCAAACTGTGTTCATTAGTACACGTAATAGGGACTATGCAAGAATTTTAAGACGCTTTCACCAAAACTCCATATAAAATAAGTACACAATCTAGCGCGATACGCAAGTTATTCACAACAACGCACTCGTCAATGCCCCATGTGGTTCGGCCTTTAATTGACCATTTTCAACAAACAAAATGAAAAACCAAGGTCAATTAATTTCATACTTTGATGAAATGGCGATTCAAAGACAGATTGTGACGAACGGAATTTTGCCAGCCTTTATCCTGCGGATGGTAGTACGGGTAGTTTCGACTGATATAGTCATAAATACCACTTAAGGTGAGTTGTCTTTCTGGTTGATTCGCAATTGCCTGTGCGATCAGTTGCGCGTAGGAATACGGTGGCTTATGGTTTTTGTCTCCACGCTCAAGGCTGGCAACGTCTGCCAGACGAATTACAGCCGACAACGCTGAAGACTGACAAAATCCGGGGAGAGTGGCTATCACGAACTGCCCGTTGTTGAGTATTGGTTTCGCAAGCTGGGTGACGGGATCGGGAACAGGTTCAGAGCTCGGGGTTCCGTCAACAATTGTTGGAGACAAAAGCGCGGAGACGGTACCCCCAGTAGATGGTGATACTGGTGTCTTTTCCACGTCAGTACTGATCATCATACTATAAGGGAGCGAGCGGAAAACGATGAGAAAGCAAAATTGTTTAAAAATGGATTACAACGGCAAACTATAAGTTATATGACGCCAAATGATCGATGATGTACGGTAATTAGATAGACTAATTGAACGAATATACTCACGTCGGTTGGTTATTGCAAGGTAACTTGGTGGATTCATCGTTGGGTATCGCGGAGTAGGTTGACGAATGTACAAGAGCCTGTTTGCGACGCGTTCGACTCTGGGTGACTTGAGTGAAAGGAGTGAAATCTTGTAGTACACGCTCTTCGTTGTCCGACGTTTGCCTATCCAAATCCGTTACCGGTGAGGTAAGCCGACATTGTTTGCTGGTCACAGATGAAGCATTATCATCACAAACACTTGCATCTGAATCCGTCGGATCACTGGCGTACCTATCATGCAACAATGCAGCACGGCGCGGTCGAGTTGTTAAACGTCGTTTACGACTTTTTCGACCATACTGTTCCACGCGAATGCAGATCGGAGTGCTTGGAAAGCGCAGAATACATCTGTACAGCACAAGCAGAACAAGATGTGATTTAAAGAGAGTCAACAAGCATCGATACAAAAGTATGTATACAAATATGTGTATATATCACCAGATGGCATGACAAGAGTAATAATTTTGGTCTCAACATTTGCCTTCCCACATTTCTGAACTTTTGATATACAGCCGTCGTAATACCATAATGTTAATCGCTGACGTGGTGTCACGGTTGTTGGTCTACAATGGTGGTCTCAGAACCAGGCAATGGCTCTACCAGCGAAGGGCATGGGAAGAATAGAGTATGTGAAGATCACTGGAGACGTGTAGGCAAAGAGCAATCAATAATTTTTATGTGCCGTGAAAAAACTCTGAGCAGAGCACATACGATCTGCAACCGCGTACACCGACTTTTCAACCAAACCTGAAAGTCAAAGCTCCCATTTATTCAGGCTTCGATAATTAAGATCATGGCCATATTTCTTCCACCTTGTGGTTGTGCGGAGAAATGAAGCAAAACGGTGCGCACTAAAACCTATGCTATCAGTACGCATTCCGGGGGGGGGGTACCGATCACACTCGAAATCAATGAAAGAAATAATCGCCTGCTGAAAGTAATATAAAAGTAGCTATTCAATTATACGGTCGTAGTTTTCAGAACAGTTGGCTACTGCGTTGGTTAGGGAGGCAAAAGTCATGGTTCAAGGCAGTTCGACAAACTGAAACTGAACACAGTAGAGGGTATAAACAAAAATAGAACGTGAACATGCCTATGATCGCTGTCTTAGTTCTGTAGTTTATATCCATGACTTACCACTTGAACATCATAATTAAAATTAAACCGCGGTCGGATTAGAAGTGAAGTTTATTACGAATATTGGATCAACTGAAAGGCAAAAATGCGGTCGGACAGGCAATGCTCTTATCAAAATGTTGTTGCAACAACTATCCTCAAAAAAATCCGTTAGAATAGCGCGCTATATTACTGACTAGAAATAATCTCAGCCCACACAGTCTAACACGAGCAAAAACTAAAAGATTTCCTGTACAAAAGCTCTAAATTAGCAGGCGAATTCAACCACAGTTTTGGGGCAATTATTTCAATATACTGCAAACCGTACCCAAGAGATGCAAGAAAATCGCCTGTAAAGGAAGCGCAAACGAAATATATAACCAACAGATAGCCTTAAAATAGGGACGAAGGTAGGAGTTCACGTAGCATCACATGTCTGCGACCAACACAGAGATTGACACGATTACAGAAATTCGAAACAACTTAGCAAAGATAAAGGATAGTCAATCTCATAAAACATTTCGCAGACAAACAAATGTGCAAAAGTAATGCAATTGACTTAGCCTTCCGGCCTTTATTTCACAAAACGTGTGCCCGCAAGCATTAGACCAGATCACAAGTGGGCTGAAATAAGCTCTCCGGATACACAAATCTGTAGACAGCAGCAGTCATGGTAACTCGAAACCGAACATAATCGTATGATTCGCGAACGGTACCGTTGGTACTGAATCAGCCTGACTTCGAAAGTCAGCGCGGAATTCTAGAATTCTTTTTAGAAAACGGAAAAACGGTCAAAGACATCACGAACAATACATGTTCGTTCGCAACTAGATGCGTAGCAAAAACCGGGCTACATAAAAACAATGAGTCGGTACGCACTTGAACAACGGATAGCCATACGCCTGTGGGAAATACCTGACTGCTTCGCAACAATGTATGGATGAAGTCGATGAAGCGATGGGATATAATTCACAAAACCCGTCTGAGGTGATTACGCATCGCCAACAAGTAAATAAGAATAGAACAGTAGCTGAAAGATAGCTTCACAGCTTCATTAACTGTTATCGTTACATGAAACACCTCCAGTAAACATGTACAACATCCGCATCGATGAACAGACTGGTCAGTACCATTTTGAACGTCCTCAGACACAGAATGCATGTCATGTGGGCCACATAGCCACGTGACGAACGAAACCTACAGTAAATAAACTACTAGAAACCTTGTCTACCTACATCTCACCACCAATCGGTTACCTCGTCAGCGAGCGGCGCTCCAGACGAAGATGATTAGCTAGCATTCTAAGTACACTTCCAACACACGTAGGCTCAGGTATCCATAAAAACAGAATGATTGAACCCTTTCGACGCTTACTACCAGATTCATTCTGATAACTTATCGTGACTTCTAGGTATCAGCAGTGCGATGGTCCAGGGGGCCATACCGACTGCGGCTCCAGCTCTGTCAACTATTCGTGTCAGACAAAAAATGGCCAGATTTTTGTAGTAGACTGGCTGTACATGTAAAAATTCTTAGGTATTTCCGTAAAGTTTAATGAATCATTGTATGGTCGCAACACTGTTATAATTCGACCAAGAGGGCTAGAAAAGGAGGCCACAGGCAGAGAACGATTATCCACTCATTGGGTTGAAGGGTACACAAACGTTTGGTATCACAGTGTAATAGACTACCTATTAATACACATCGTTGACTGACAGCTGTATCACGTTTTCGTTTTCCCTTTTCAGCTCCCTCACCGCCGTTGTTGGATGAACAGAGCCTAATTATTGGCCAACAACTCTTCTCTATTTAATCTCGGTTGACAGTTCGCTTGTCGCTTACATAACAATGTATTCATACGACAATTTGAAATGGAACGCTTTCCGCGACCGGATTGTCTTGATGCTGATCCAGGCTGTACATTTTCGAGAGAGTGGACTCATTGGTACGGCACATTTACTACACTCCTAGCTATCGTGGAAACCCTTGGACCAAATAAGCTCGACACACATTAACTACGTCTCCTCGCTTGCTTATGAGTACGTTGCAGACTGTGCAAGTCTCGAAGAGGTCAATCCAACACATGAGAAGACGCATGTGAAAATCTTAAACGAAGTTTCTGTAAGTCACCCTCTGGCAACATATAAACAGGAAAATGGACGGAATCCTGATCAAACCCTTCAAAAGCTGAAGTTATTGACAGAAGATTGCAACTTCAGATCTGTCACCGCCGAACAAAATGACGTTATTCCGGGTCTGTTCATCAGCGGAATGTAATCTAACAGTATACGCCAAGGGCTCTTAGATAACAGACCACTAGACCTACCGTTGAACAGGCTCGATATCTCGAGATGACCTACCAACAGTCTCATTCGTTTCAGATAATCACGTTTTCCTACTCTGTTTCAGTTTTAGATACCGAGGCGCACTCCAAGTCTCCTTTTCAACCTCCCAGGTAAAAAGTTTCGGCGGCTACCGAAAGCAAATGCTATTCTTGTGGTCATGATCGACAACTACGTTTGAAATGTCCTGCGAGAGATGTGGTAAAACAGGCTACTGTCAAAGGGTATGCTGGTCGGCGATACCATCCGGAATCATTACGTTATTGGTTGAACTACTGGTTTGCTCTACGATTGCCGCGGCGGCTACGTCCTGTCTCTCGAACGCTGTCACTGAAACATCGATAAACGAAGTACCTTCACAATCTTCAATATATACCGGAAGTTCTGACAGTTGCACTTCAAGTTCGGTTGTCCGGATATACAGGTGGAGAACTGAAAAGTCATCTAATACAATAACCATGACTTCTACCAGATTAATTGGCCGTACATAGAGTCACCCATGCGTTACTGCAATTGCTATTAGGACCAAATCAAGCCCTCTGTATTACCTAAACTTTGCGCCGACTTTCTCAAATGTCTCAAATCATGACTTCCTAGTTGATGGGGTCCAGCTGCTCAATGCAAAGTACGACTTACTCACCTCCACCTCCCTAACGGAAAAAGAGAAGAGAGTGGCCACTCGTCACCCAGCTCCCAAAAGTCAATTTGCACATTCATCCCTTGATGATGTCTGCTGCTATGACAACACCAGTTCTGATTCTTTTGTTTACACTCAAGACTCGAATTGGCTAGAACCTGGTGTGATATCCCGATTGCAGACCGACGCGGTCCAGCGAGAGGTCACAACTAAGAAATCTCTTCCTGAGCCACATACCGAATGTATGGAGAGATCAGATGTAACCACAATGTTGAAAAAATAACACACAACCAAATAACTTCAGAAACCTGACTTTACTCTCGCATTTATTCCTGAAAGGATTTTCTCTAAGCATTCCTTCAACCGCCACCTTCACTTCAATTTATTTCTGGAACACTTTGTGTGCATCTATTCCAGATGTTGCCATCATCCATCCTCGTATCTATTTTCCAAACATTCTCTGTGAAGCTTCGATCAAACAAGTCAAAGTGACCAGGGAGAATGTGATAGATTATTTATTAATATATCATCGTACCAGGCATGAGCCTGACCAAAAGGTACTATGGCTCGGACTGCCGCTCACTTTAACGTGTAATATCTTAAAAGAAAACGTTACTAAGAAGGTTGAAAATTAATAAAAGAAGTCTAAGCGGAAGAACTAGAAATGGTATGGATGTAAGTACGCCATTGACTGCGACACACCGCAACCTCGGATAGCGTCTCTAACCAGCGGTTGAAGTGATCACGAGGATCCCATCCAGGCAGACGACACCTACTCACTCTGTTCAGTGGAGCAGTCAGTATCCTCATATTTCATGACCAGGTTGTTGCTTGACCACCGCGCGGTTTTACCCAACTGTTGGTGGTCTCACTATATAATGCCCGGTACGATAAACGCTCAGCTGTCGCAGGCTGTGCACCGTGAGTAGTTGACCAACTGATCACGCATCCCGGGCGTTCCGGAGTACGCGCCATCAGTCCACTCAATGTGGGCCAGGTAGCAGAGACTATGATGGTCAGGTTCCCTGTGTACATCGGTTTAATATCTTTTTTTTACAATGTCGTTGGACTATACATACACTTATAATGTGGAAATATATTAAGGTAATGTACAAAGTTATTTGCAACAGGAGCACAAGTGACCTATTTTCCATACCAGACGGCGTCCATATTTACAAGTGTATCGAAATAGCTGACCTTCTGAGTAACGACAATACGCCAGCGCGAATCCAGCACATGCAAGTTCGCGACCAATAACCGAGATAATGAAAACGCACATAATTACATCTATTTAACTATATATATATAATTATAAATGGATACATACATCCTCACCATCTCGATTATTGATCGCGAGCTTGCGCATTTCACAAATACGCGCCAACAGACTTTCGCGTCATTCACAAATTCAGCCTCTCTTGATACTGGCTAGCCGTTGGCGGCAAAGTTGGTCGAATACTAAGAGTCTAAAAGAATTCTCCATATGAATAGACCAGGTCCATGAAAAACAGAGGAAAACTGAGTACAGCTACACATGACAAACCATGCGGAATGAATGTCTTTGTGACGACACATGTGGCTAAGGCTGGTGAATGCATTTTGTGCTTTCACTAATCTCGTGAACACTTCGCCAACAATATTACAAGCTGATAAGATGACTACCCTGATAGATGTAGCGAATGATAGTCACAAACGGTCTGCCTGCAACAACCTTATGTTTTGAAGGTGTAACGTGCATACTACGCAAACCGGCCATATCATTTAATCGGTTTAGCATGGTCTGTAGGTCCTTTGCAAAATAAGAACGTCGTCCGTGTACTTGATATCTGTTTACTTACTACCTGAGAGAATGTTATGAACCGCGTTTGTTGACAATTGATGGAAAAGTAATAACGCCCGGCGTTCACTATAACCCGGCTCAACTACGACGGTTGCACTAACGAGTCACAATATCACGGCTTATACGACGACGCACGAACCACCGCAAATGAAGAAGACAGGAAGACAGGGAACCTTCAGCCAAGAGTATATTTGACCGCAACCAAACGTGCTTCAAAATACGCTGGAAAACACCACCGTATTTATAATGTTCAAGCGGAGGCTCATACAGTAATGGAGGTTCATACAGTAACGGAGGCTCATACAGTAATGGAATGAAAAAAAACATTTTTGGGTTAACTGTGGCATTATCCCAACAGAGAAGCTCCACTTTGAGACCGTCGGAACTTCCGAATGCACTTTCTACAATATCGCCCATCACAAAGTTGAACAGGAAAGGGAGATGGAATACCTCTGTAGAATGCTGCTGGTAGTGAGGAGCGTTCGAGATATCCGTTCATAAATGTTCACATACTTCAATAAATTAAAACACTTCACCGATTCTACTATGCGATAGAGATAACCCCAGAGAGTATGTCGGGCAACCGAGTGAGAAGCAGTTGATTGAGATGGAGTTGGATGAGAGAAGTACCGACAACCCAGTGTCTGTTTCAATGTGAAGACAGTCAGTACATCAATAACTACACTAGAATCGTCTGCTCTTTTCTTTTCCAGTTCTGTTCAATTCAGAAGCCGTCAAATTGTGAGAAACGTGAGCGCCTTGAGTTGCCATATGATGTCCTGGAGCTCCTTTCGAAAGTGGAAGACTACTGATAAATACCACCCATGAAACATCCCTTAGGTTTATCACATGGAATGGGGGCGTAGGGTCAGTTCAGACGGCAATCCCTATCACCATCTTCAAAAAAGCTGAAGAAAGAAGGTTCGGAGATGAGGCTTGATTGTATTTCAACAATTTAAGCCTAAACCAGTCCAGTTTCCGACGGAATGTAGCTGACAACGTCGTAGCTGGCCACACAATCTGTATCATCTACAGCTGATTGGGCTGTCCCAGGCCAGTTGAACTGTTCGTCAGTGTGCAGCTTATTTCTCAAGTTGCCGCACCGAGTTGTGAGCCATCTTTTTGCATAATTTCATGATCTGTTGAAGGGTAATACAACCAAAGATCACAGGAAACAGCAACCGATTATGCAATGATAAAATATTCCCCTCATCTCTTTAGCTTGCGCGGAGAAGCCTCACAGTCCTGACGCATTCTTTATAAGTTTGCGTTTCAACTCATGGCGGTCTTTATCGTATTCGTTGTCAGAAGAACCAACCAACCCTTAATCAGAAATTCTGTGGAATCGGCAGAAACCCGCCATCGTCGTATCTGTGGTGTGTTTTGGAACCGACCTTATTCAAGAGATTCGTACAGTTGTCGGCACTTCCGTCCAGTGTTAACTTAACCTACTGTTTTGACTTGTGCAGTTTGACCGTGGGTGTACTCTGATAAGCGCTATGTATAACCTCGTCCTTGGCCTACCAGCTGGTCGTTTTATGTTTGACAGCAGGCCTCCGAACACACGTTACAAACAAGGCTGGTATGAAAAAGCATTCGAGCATTAGTCAAGGTAGCTGTTTGTCTAAAATGAACCACAATCTTTGACGCCTGGACGCTGATGACGACGTGGTCGACTTGCGTGTATGGCTGGGTTACACACGGCTGTCCGTATGTGATACACTGTCGTCTTTTTGGGATGCAATGATCAATTATACACGTAGAACACGTCAGCCTGGCATGCTTATAACAGCCGATTACCATTTCGCTGCGGCACGCTCGATGTCTGTAGGTTCCAGCACACGGAGGTCGAGGAAGCAAAAACTTGCATAACACTAAGAACAGCTGAAAAGGTTTGGGTAAATGAACAGAACCTACGTGTGAACCAACTATAAACCTAACAGATCATTTACATTGTTCGGATTACGCACGAGTGCTACATTAAGTTCAGTTACAGTTCAGTCTGGTATTGTGGATTTTCCGAGACAGCGGAGCAAGTCCCTGATTGTTCACACACCATACTTCTAGAATGTCCATTGGGGTTGGCCGCAGAAATTGAAACGTACGTTACAATTACGGTTAGAGATAAGTTAGTACACTACACGCGCAGTGTATTAACTTATCTCTAACCATCACAATGAGTGCACAATCTCTGAGTAGGAGCACAGAATGCACAATTCTAGCTAGTATGGACGACGTGAAGCCTATGTGAAACCTATGCAAAGCGGAATATTCTGAGCGCACCTATAAAATTTAGCATTCTGTGCAACCCGCTTCATTATAGTTCACACTGGACTACAGAGGCGCACTGTGACGCTAAAAAGAAACAAAACATTCAAATAGGAGTTCCGTCAACACAATCCATTGCAAATAACCGCACCAAAGGCAAGCTTACTTTGAGGGTAGAGAATGAGCATGAAATTCATTTGGGCGAAAGCAACCATCTACCAAAATTCCATTCTTTCCATTGCATTTCAACAGGAGAATGTTCGCCTCCCATAATAGCTCCAGATGTTGGCGAGAAACAAAGGAAGATGGACCAACATCAATATCAACAGGTGAAGTTGGGGTACCCCTACCTATAACTATGTGCGTTTTTATCATATTGTATTCGCCTCTGTCAGCCAACTTCAACACCGCATAAGGCGGCGGCATCGCCACGGCACTCCCGTTACATCTGGTGTCCTTCATAAAGTGCAAAACCGGTTTAGTAAAACTATTTCGGTGATTTGTGGCCGTCTGTTCAAGTAGTTGGAACAAAATCACCTTTTGGCACTCAATCCGCTTAAACGTGCTTTGGTGTGGTTCTCTGCCTTTAGTTTCGTGAATTACTGTAATTTGCAGTCGAAACCAACAAGCACGCACGGATTGAAATTGGACTGTGTAACGCATCGTGCTGCCGTGTTGTTGGCGCCACTTTTGTTTTCGATTGTGTACGTCGTGTGCATGTCTTACTGGGCTTTTGGCTCACGCTTGTTTCTATTTTCTCCTTTCACAGGACTATCGTTGGAGCCCTCACTTCAGAAGAACGCTGTCCCATGGTGTCTCCACGTTGCTCAAAGTTGGTTTAGGATTGGTACACGGAGCCAGAACGTCTGGCTTGCCTGTTACAACTGCATAACTGAGCGTGCTGCTGCGTTGTGGATACAGTTTTAGTTTCCGTCTTTGTACGTCGTGTGCATGGCATATTAAGCACTCGGATCATGCTTGTCTGTGTTGTTTTCTTCCACACGGATGTTTTTGTAACCCATACCTTAGAAGAACGCTGTTCATGGTGTCTCCACGTTGTCCCAAAGTTGTCCCACAAGTGTTACCAGCATTCAAAGTAAAAATGGCGGGCTTTTATGTTACGTTGTACGGGTATCCGAGGTAATCATGCACTCACTAACAATTTTCAGCAACTCAGCGATATCAAGGTGTATATAGGACAACCGGTTGGAAGAATGTGTGGTGACCGCATGTCTGTGCACCTCACTCCATTGGCACTCCATACACTGTTGTGACCAGAGGCGAACATGTTTGTTCATAGAGAGTCAGAATAAAACCTTTTACAATCAACTTTAGAGTGCCGCGTTTCCGGGGTGAGATAAACGATGGAAAATATTAAAAACAGTACGTCGATAGGAAAGTGAGACAAAAGGTTTAGGTGTAACCGCTGAAATTTCACAGTGAATGTCACCAGCTTGTGTCGGCGGAGGGATGGCAGACAATTCAAGGGGCGCGAATGGATACGTCCTTCATGTCCTTAATGCAGTGTTGGGCAGTGGCCATCTTAGACAAAACGGAGGAGAGTGGTGATTAGACTAAATGGACTTAAGAACATGACAACGCGTCAGCAACGGTATTAGCGTGGGTGTCGGATATTCGCGTTGAATTGAGCGGTGTATGATTTCACGCGGGGTGCAATGGTCAGGCTTGGTATGAAAAGCGAATGCCGAAGGCTTGAGATCGGGTTGCACAACAAAGTGTCAACTTTCCAGGAGGTGCTGAAAGTAACCTATCGCAGAAGTTCACATTCGAAAGGTACTGTATCTCAACTGTGCTGGTTGTAGTGGCAATTGCCCAATTCGAGAAATCCGGCTTGAAGGCTGTTCAAATGACAAAACGGTTCTTTTGTCGCGAATCCTGGTTTTTTAAATAATTTTCGAAATTTCAAAATCGGAACTTCAGACATAGTACGTACAGTACATCAATCGTAAATAAACAGCGTAAATTGGAAAATTGGAATACATCGGATGGGTCCAAAAAGTATTAGCTTGGTGACAAAGAAGTTTTCCACCATTTTTGCGAAAACAACCCTTTAACTGCATTAGCTCAATTTTCAAACCTTACAAATGCCATCATTGTAATTTTCAAGATGAAATACGTCATCCTATAGCCTGAGAGTGCTCCATTTTGCGGCGTTTTCAAGATATGGTCGAAATGGAAATAGTCGACCATACAGTGTTGGCTTTGCGTTTCAACAAGAACACTGACACATTTGACAGTGAAACATGCATGACAACATTTCCAGCTTCCTTGTCTACACGATATTTATACTATTTCTTTTTGTTTGCAAGATTTCAGGTAGATACTGGTCGATGAAATGTTACCCTTAGAAATGGTTGGAAATGAGACTATCATATGATTGTTTCCATCTTCGGTATATATGGAACGGCGTAGGAAAAGGGTATCATGTCCCACTCTAACATCGGGAATCTTCAGAAGTAAATCCTTTTTACTCTACTGAATTGTTTCTAACTGGAGTGAGATCGCGTGACGTTCATGCAGAACAATATACGGAAGCAGATTAAATCGAGCTGCCTGTCGACCACCGGGAGGTATACATCTCAGCCAGTCACACTATGATGTTTGGGACGCCAAGTATCTATCGCGATGCAGAAAAACATTCCAATCAATATGACAGTCAACGGAATCAAAGAGAATGATTACCATATACTCAAATTCAGTTTTTCCATCCCTTCCCAATCGGGTTGAGCAGGTACTAGTGTGGACCTACACTGAATACCCAGAAGTTATTCATAGTTTAACTGAATGAGATTGAAGCATCTCCTAGTGTGAACGTATACTGCGTGTACAGACGGTCTTTATAGCTCAAGCGAATCATGTTCAAGTAACCACTGGTGTGAACGCTGTTGATTTTGCTAAGGTCTGTTGCATTATTTTGAGATTGCTGTGCTTTGGTTGGTTGGTGTTGACTGGTGGCCCTATGTTTCGTTATATTCCCCAAGACTAAACAGTATTAATCATTTTTGTTCTTACACCAGCTACTGTAACTGTTTCCCTTACTATTATTCAGTTTGTGCCCTGTACATTTCCGAATGTCAAAATAAGACATTCTTCTTCATATTCATTCTCGAGTAGCTTATAATTCTTACCATTTCTCGATGCATGAACAATCATTTTGCTCCGACCCAACCAATGACCATCTGTTTGAGTGAGCTCAATTCCGTTTCATTGTCCCCCATTACTGAGCGGTGCCTAGTTGTCAGATTTGTTGTACAGGCATATCCCTTATTCAATTTCTGAGGATTTTTCACATTCCAGTACTATTGAATCGTTCGCTAACGATTCATATCCACAACGAGTTACCAGTAACCTGATGATGCAAAGCGCCTTCTCACTAACCGTTTCGACAATAGATTATCTTCTCTGCCGTTGGATATTGAGATAGGCATTTTGGATCATCGTTAGCGAACGATTCATTAAACGCATCATGTGTTATGAGACGTTACTGATTGTCTAAGTCAATCGGGTGGAGCAGCTTCTAATGTGAAAGTATACTGCATGCTGAGACGTTATTCATAGCTTGAGCGAATGAGGTTTAGACATCTTCTATTGTGAACGTATACCACGTATACAGTCGTTCTTCATAGCTCCAGTGAATTGTGTTGGAGTAGCCGCTAGTGTGAGCGCATCATGTATTGTGAGACGTCGTTGATAGCCTTAGTCAATCGGGTGAGGTAGCTACTAGTGTGAACCTATGCTGTACACGGAGACTATTCATAATTCATGTGAATCAAGTTGAAGCAGCTACTAGTGTGAATGCATACTGCATACTAAGACATTCCTTATATGCCAGGCCAGCAGGACCATTCTTTGAATAGATTAGAATCAGCAGTGTTTGATAATGAATCCATATATATTGTACTGTATGCAAGTGTTATGTGTGATATGAAGTGGAGGAACGTTTAACAAGTTGGTTCGCGGACTTTTCCTTTCCAGGTATGACTATGAAGTGGTACTTGACTACCAGCCAGGTTCCTACGTTGGCGATAGACTGAAAGTGTAATATATACATCAGAAGACAAGAACGAAAGTACCTGTTCAAAACGTTCCCTTCTAATGGGTACAACAGCAGCCTCATACAGGCACCTGTCACGGGCTTCACAAGAACTGAACGTGCAGACCCCGAGACGCGGATGACAGCGCCATATGTTCATGGCTCTTCTGAAGCAGCATAAAGGATGCTGCAACCACTGGGCATCCAAATATCACACAAGCCAAACTCAACACTCCGTTCAGTTTTGGTGAACGCTAAGGACCGTGTAAAACCGCACGAACAGACTGGCGTGGTCTACGGGATTCCATATCTGGGGTGTGACCAACAGTATGTAGGAGAGACAGGCAAGCAGCTTCGCACACGCGTGTACGAACACAAACTAGACCCTAGATCACAGCTGTGGCACTACTGCGCAGACACAGGCCACGAGGTCAACATAGATCATGCGAAAGTGGTCGCACGGGCAAAGATGAAAGGGGATCGGCTTGTACTAGAGGCTCTATTCGCGGAATTCGTTCAATCGACACATAGATCTAGACAGCCAATATGTCAGCATCGTTGAAACTGAAACGAAAAACGAGCGAAGACAGACGAGCAAACAAACACGGTGAGCGGCAGAACAATCTCATTACAACATTTATTTGTTTGATGCCGGATCCTAGTGTGAATTTGATACGTCACAATAAGTCGTTCACCAATCAGTGTGTGCCCCTTTTTAATAAAACGCGTCAAGCTGGCAAGGCACGGTGTGAGTTGTCTTTGTAGCTTGGGACGGATATCACATATAAGATAGCTTGACTAAAACAAAAGTAAGTAAAAAGCCAAGATCATCAAAAATGTACATGTGAATTTGACTATCAAAAATATCATTTATCATAGTCGTTGCATCGCTCTCCCCCAGAAAGTTAGTAAGTATTACACAAGCCTTCGTTATTCCAAAAAGAGAGGGGAGAAAAAATAGATATCATGTCTTCCTCGACTATCACAGTTACAGGGTGATATACACGAAGAATAATGAGGTGGGGTGAGGAATGTCAAAGTCCAGGGGAGGGTTGGTCGGAAAAATGGCTGCTGCGCTGGAGGGCTTCTTTTATATAAATTATTTATTCTTCGGTGCGTTGTTTTTCTATCGCAGCGGGCTGCCCAACCCTAAAAACTCTTGAGAGAAAAGAGGGGTAGACTTGTCTTGTACTTTACGATGGGCAGCTGAGAGATTTCTCTCCACGCACCATGTTCAGACAGTCTGTAAATAAGAAAACACCTTGAAGTACCCGCACGACAGGCGGAAATGGAAAATTCACCGTGTCAAAGTATCCGGTCGACTAAGTAATTTCACAGCCAACGACTGTATATACCCTGCAATTTTGAATGTGACAGCCTTTGGTTTTGTTTTCTTCTTCTTGTGTTCCTCTCTAAATTTGGTAGACTCAGGAAAGAAGGGGGTTAGCACACGAATTAACCTGGTCCAGAACAACGCCGTTTGGGTCGTGGATCTGTTATCCAATGAGATAACTGCAAAGGTATGGAAGTCAAACAATTTTTTTACAAATGTGCGTATGTTATAATAATATACGTAATTTCCGAAAATGAGAAATGTCAACATACTCTTCAAAACGTGTTGGCTTGCGAAGTTCTCTATCAAGACGATCATGTCAAGAGGTAGAGGGAGCAGGGGTTGCGGTTGCGGGAGTTGCAGGGGTTCTGGGGACGGAACGCCTTCGGCTCGCACAACAGGGCGAGGTGTGCCCTGGGAAGTGTCGCAGAGGATTCTTCTCTCTGACGATGTCAGAGGTGCGGGTTGGATTTCGAGTTAGCCCTTTTGACGAAGATGCTCGATCTCAGTTTCAGTGACTTGTGCGGCAGCCACGGATACCAAACCAATACCATTGTTATCAGATGCACAGAGGTTATATACGCATGAAGAAGCGTCCGCTACTGTGCTTCCGGTACCTGAGACATGCCGTATATCAGTTGTGAATTGAGAGATATAATCCAGGTGTCTAACTTCCCTTGGGGAATACCTGTCGAATGAAGCGTTTAAAGAATAGATTAAAGGTTTGTTATCAATATAAATCGTAAACGTCCTTCCTTCTACCGAATGCCGGAAGTGGCGGATGCCTAAATAGAATGCTAGTAACTCCCTACCAAGCGTGCTGTAGCGGGATTCTGCTGGTTGTAAGCGTTTGGAGGAGAAAGCTAAAGGTTACCACTGTTTACCAACGAATTGCTGTAACACGACGACGACAGCTGTGTCGGAAGCGTCGGTTACGATTGGTAGTGGGGCGTTCGGATCAGGACGAGCAAGGAGAGCTAAGTCGGAGTCCGCATCTTTGAGCTCAATGAACTCAGTGTGTGCAGCCTTGGTGAACTGGAATTTTCGTTCACCTCCACGAAGAAGATCCGTCATTGAATGCATTATGTGCACACAAACAGGCATGAAACGTCGGTGGTAATTGACCATACCACTGAAAGGACGAAGTTGCTTAAAGGAATTGGGCTCGAAGTATTCACGGATGGCTTTCAACTTCTCCGTGAGTGCGACGATTCCCTTTTCTGAAATCTTGTGACCCAGAAACTCTATTGTGGCCTCACCTATTTCGCATTCAGTGGAATTAACTGTGACGCTGTATTTGGTCAAACGCTCCAGTAGGGTGTGAAGATGCGTTAGATGTTCTTCCTGTGAAGTGCTAGCAACTAAAATGTCATCTAGATAAGGATAAACAAATTATAAACCGCGCGTCACTTCATGAACGAAGCGTTCAAAAGTTACCGGCGTTGCTCAAACCAAATGGCATTCGAAAAAATTCAAAGAGGCCGAAAGAAGTTATTACTGCGGTTTTGGGGATATCGTCTTTGGCTACCAGAATTTGATGATTAGCTCGTACTAAGTCCATCTTGCTGAATATATTTTTCCCATGTTAGCAAGTAGTTAAATCGTGCATGTGCGGGAACGCGTATTTGTCAGGGACTGATGCTTTGTTGAGCTCGCGGTAATCACCGCATGGGCGCTAGTCACATGACTTCTTAGGGACCATATGCAGTGGTGGGGCCCATGGACTCTCGTGAGGGCGGATTACTTCGAGTTCCAGCATGTGCTCGAAATCTGCCCTTGCGAGTTTTGGTTTGTCGGGATCCAACCGGCGAGGCCGTGCTGAGACGGGGGTCCATTTGTGCGGATGTGATAGGCGACATTGGAGGTCAATGTTTGAATGTCGTTCGATGTGCGAACGAGCTGCGGGAACTCAGTGAAGGGATCCAGAAATTGCCTGGAGTGGCGGATTGAGCGTATATGGGAGTTATAGCTGCAACTGTTGTGTGCGCGCCGGGTATGTTTAACTTAGTGCTGGAATCGATTGGCAGTCGGCGTCTTGCACCGACCAAAAGGTCAAAATGTCGAAAAAAAATCAGCTTTGACCGTGGCTTGTGTCGCCTGAATATATCAGTATTGAATCGTTCGCCAACGATTCAAGGTTCACAACGAGTTACGCGTAATCGGTTAATCCAAAAATGCCTTTCTCAATATCCATATATCATATCCAATATCATATATCAATATCGAAACGGTTAATGAGAAGACGCTCGTGGAAACTGGATTTAATACGGTACTAATTGAATCAATGTACATGAAAATTAAATATCATACCTCGAATGTGAAATATCCTCGCAAATCAAACAAAGAATGTGTCGGTACAACAGCTCTGACAACCAGGTACCGCTCAGTAATGGGGGACGATAAAACGGAATTGAGTTCACTCAAGCAAATGGTAATTGGTCGGGTTGAAGCAAAGTGACTGTTCACGCATTGAGAAATGGTAAGAATTATAAGCTACTCAAGAAAGAACATGGAAGGAAAATGTCTTATTTTGACATTTATAAATGTACAGGGGTCAGACTGAATAAGAGTAAAAGAAACGGTTATAGTAGTTAGTGTAAGAATAAAAATGGTTGGTACTGTTTATTCTTAGAAAAATGAAGAAAGATAGGGCCACCCTTCAACACAGATCAAACAAGGCGCAGCAATCTCAAAATAATGCAACAAACCTTAACAAAATCAACATCGTGTTTACGATTTAAGGAACGGCTTAAAGGAATTTTGTTCAAATCGTGTCGCAAAGTTGTGATTTTTGGTCTTAGAGTCTTAATGTCTGTTGGAACACGTTTCCAGGTAACCGCACTGTCGGAACTGCGCGTACCTATTGTAAGACGTGGACTAAGCCGTGGTACACTCAAACAACATAGTAGTGGTTGAAAACGCTCCGCTACTCGGTCTGCGATTTTTGCTGTCTCGGCGAGAGTTTGTGAACGAGCAGCTGAAACTATTGACTGCATTGCTACTGGCAATTTGCTAAGCCAGACTTCCCTGATGAGGGACTTGTCCATGTGAGAGTTACTGAGCCCAGCTTTAGGTCATGAAAAAGTTGTCGCACTCGGGTCTTTTCGGAGAGTGTCAGTTGATTAATAACTGCCTGCTTCAAGGTGTCGTACTTATGCTCCATCGGCTGGTTTACTGTTACATCGTGAGTCTGTATGGTGACCTCATTCGGAAGCCTGGTCAACAACTGACAGAATCTTGTTTGATCAGACAAATTTCCGTTGTTGAAAATTCTGCTTCTAAGTAAACAAACCAAAGAAGAGGGTCCATTTCCAAAAACGGAGTGACCACTAGCGAATTAGTACCGATGGTGGGGCTGTCAACCTCCTCAGATAACATTTCAGACATTGGGTAGCGATTACGCGGTTATGAGCTATCAAGTACTAATGAAACCGAATTGAGAAAATATATAAATGAACGTATACACGAACAGAAAAAAACAACTGTTCACGCGAAAGTCAAGAAAAATAACCGATATACAAAGGAACAAACTCTCCGAGACGGAAACGACGACCGTAGCGGAACGCCCGAAAATCACGGGCCAACAGATTATTACCAGTCTGTAGTCACTATCAAAAAGCGATCGACAATGAAAAACAAGGACTCAGCGTGTTGACCCTAGCGTATTAGTATCGACCCTGGAAATTAGAGTGTACAGAGGAAGACACGTCAAGCAAAGGAGGCGCGAAGTGAATTGTCTATGTAGCACTGGGACGGACATCACAAATGGAATAGTATGACTAAAACGAAATTTAGTAGAAAAAACTAAGATAATCAAAAATGTAGAATTGAATGCGACTATCAGAAATATCATTTATCATAGCCGCTATACATTTCAATCATCCTTTTTGATTCTGTTGACTGTCATATTGATTGGAATGTTTTGGCGTCCCAAACATCATAGTGTGACTGGCTGAGATGTATACCTCCCGGTGGTCGACAGGCAGCTCGATTTAATCTGCTTCCGTATATTGTTCTGCATGAACGTCACGCGATCTCACTCCAGTTAGAAACAATTCAGTAGAGTAAAAAGGATTTACTTCTGAAGATTCCCGATGTTAGAGTGGGACATGATACCCTTTTCCTACGCCGTTCCATATATACCGAAGATGGAAACAATCATATGATAGTCTCATTTCCAACCATTTCTAAGGGTAACATTTCATCGACCAGTATCTACCTGAAATCTTGCAAACAAAAAGAAATAGTATAAATATCGTGTAGACAAGGAAGCTGGAAATGTTGTCATGCATGTTTCACTGTCAAATGTGTCAGTGTTCTTGTTGAAACGCAAAGCCAACACTGTATGGTCGACTATTTCCATTTCGACCATATCTTGAAAACGCCGCAAAATGGAGCACTCTCAGGCTATAGGATGACGTATTTCATCTTGAAAATTACAATGATGGCATTTGTAAGGTTTGAAAATTGAGCTAATGCAGTTAAAGGGTTGTTTTCGCAAAAATGGTGGAAAACTTCTTTGTCACCAAGCTAATACTTTTTGGACCCATCCGATGTATTCCAATTTTCCAATTTACGCTGTTTATTTACGATTGATGTACTGTACGTACTATGTCTGAAGTTCCGATTTTGAAATTTCGAAAATTATTTAAAAACCAAGATTCGCGGCAAAAGAACCGCTTTATCTTTCGAACGATCTTCAAGCCGAATCCTTCGAAAAGAATAATTGCCGTTATAGTTTTCGGAGGGGGAAATATTATGGGTTGCTGTTCACCGGCTGCTGTGATAACGATATAGTTCGACGCCAACCTGGTGAGAAGATGACGGGCGTTTGATCGCAACCAATGAAGCATGGTTTAGTGACGTAGCCTAAGATTTACTTCGCTGCTAAGATGGTTACTTCGGCTTCGGGTATGTGCTCAACTGGCTCGCGTTTGCAGTTGACCAGGTCTGTCAGAGGTCCAAATATGTCCGCGCAATTGGGATGAGACGCCCATAATATTTGAGTATGCCAAAGAGTTGCCGGGGTATGGTCATCGCATTCAGAATCGAAAACGTTAAGATAGAATCAAGTTTATCTGACAGAGGCGTGGCGCTGATTTGATCGATGCGATATCTTAGGAAGTCCAATGAGTTAACTCCGAGGGCACACCTGTCGATGTTGGTTTCACTATCACATTGCGCGAAACGTCCGGACACGGAAAGAAAATGTGACGAGTGCTGCTTTTTTGAGCGGTTAGTCGTCAAGCCACCGCCGAAGTAGGCTTATGTGAGAGATAGTCCATCTCGTCCACGGATCGCCAGAAGGGTTGAGCCGCTTAATAAGCATGATTGGCATAATCGTGAACTCGAAAGGTCCAAATGGTGTTGTAATGGCCCTCCTCGGAATGTTCACTTCCGCGACCGGGACGTGGTAATAGGCGCGTACTAGTAAAGTGAGGAAAAGCGATCGTTCCCCACTACTCATACCACTGCTATTCAGTATTGGGGACCAGAGCATAGATTTTGACAACGAAATAACTGTAGGAGAAATACAGGAAGAAACATCGGGGCGCAGCATCGCATGAAATGGTTCTTGGTACGTAATGGAACGTGAAGGAACTGAGCATTGGCGTCTGTGGCAACTGTGACGGTCTGGGCCCAGTACTGTACGCGGATGAGTGTTTTTGTTTGTTGTCTTGTTGAAACGCATAATCCACGTGCTGCTTTCCTGAATAAATAACCCTTGTGCCATGCGCGTTCTTGGATCAAAACAGTGGGTGCCTTGGCCAGGATTGGGGAATGAAGAGCTCATGACCGCAGCGGTTTGAGCATGGGGTCGTCCGGAGTTTCCTTGAAGACTTCGAAGACATGTCGGAGATGGTTGTAGTCAGGACCTATTGGGCAAAACTGGCGGCTCCACGGATGCTGCTTAAGGGCAGGGCGAAGGTGAAGCTGGAGACGACGCTGGAGTGGGCCGCCACAAAGGGGGCGCTGATCGCCGGGTTTAGCAGTCTCGCCGACTGCCGGGAAGCAATGTGGCAGTTCAAGGGCGACCGGCTTGGACCAAGAGGTGACGCTCTGGTTTATGCCGTGTCGCTGTGGGCGGCGTTGTCAAGAGCCCTGCCACGCTTGGATCAAAACTCAGATAAGCGCATGCTGACGGACCAATTCTTGGACGGAATACCACCAGCAGTCCGGGATCAGCTCAGGGTTTCTTTCATCGCGCACTCGATGACATTGCAACTTCAGTCAGAAAACTCCCCGACAGTCAACGAGTTGGAGGCAAGCGAACCAAGTTGACTAAATGACCTTCGAGACGCAGTTGAAAAGTTGACTCAGAAACGCGGCTTTGAAAGTGAAGAAGTATGAGAACCGTAGCAACGTCTGCTGTCGATACGGAAGACGTGGACGCTGGCGAAGAGTTTGCCCGCTTGTCAATAAAAAGCCATACTTAAGTAAACGTTTATATGATTGTAGAATTTGTCAGGATTCCCAGCTATACGCAGTCTACCGGGGCGGTTGTAAAACCTCTTGATTAAGAGCAGAACAAGACGGAATGTTGATGGTTTACCTAGATAACACTGGTTTTGTACATAAATAAGAAACGGTTAGCAAATTATACAATTTACAACCAGATGAACTCTGCGCATGGAATTTAACCGTATAGGACCTACAGTACGATAGTTTGACCAATGGGGTATTGGTATGTGGATCAGTTGAGACTGGCATTGTGCACACAGCTAGTAGTGAGCGGTTGGTCGAGCGGTTATGTCGACGCGCGGGGTGTGACGGTTCCGTGGATCGATCCTTCGGCTGCCGTTTAGCCATCCAGCTATCAGTTTCAGCTGGAGTGATCCGAACACAACTTCCATTAGTTTTGGCCAGAATCAACAATGACTATTTTGTTTGGGAAGGGAGATCCGGCAATTGAGGAAGGTGATAAGACCGCAATTCAGGCTAAGATATAAATCAATGGTAGTTCGGTGTGTTGTTTGATTGACACTAAGGCCGCGATTTTACTCATTGGATGGAGGTCATAAAAGGTTATTCAGCCGTGTATGATGGTCGTTCGAACAGTCGGTAGTCTTACTCTCAGTTACTGGCCTGGCAGTATATGACGTCCGGATCGATAGTCACATAGTCAAACAACCTTTCGTCGTTTCCCCCGATTCATGTCGGACCATAGTGGGGTGGATTTTCTTGACCGCACTGAAGCTGTGAACGACTTGAAGCATGACAAACTGGTAACGAATTGTGGGGTGGTTCCAGTGGTGAGAAAACGCAAACCCCAGAACGGACAACTTGAATCGGATGCACCATCAGCATTACCAACTTGTGACAACCGGTTGCTGAATGAAGTGATACGCAAGTCCCAAAAATTTTTTATTACGGCTTAGGATCTACATGGTCATTGTGACTGGAGTGAACGGGACATCTGTATCAATTCAGGCTGATTTCGACCGTTCGGGCACAGAAGAACTTCTGTACACCCGGAGCCGGAAATTGAGCGACTAGTAAAGGCCATGTTGAAGGAGGAAATCATTGAGGAAGCTGATAGCCTGTTAAACTCTCCCGTCTTATTGGTGGGGTAGCCCAGTTGTTAATCTCGATTTTGTGTCGACTTCAGACGGCTCAGCGAGATAATGGTCAATAAAGTGGGGCAGTCTTAATGATCGCAGATATTTTTGATAAGCTACAGAATGCCAGAATATTTAGAGCGTTAGGCCGGCGGTCTGGATATTGGCAGGTTCCAATCAAGCAACCGGACCGAGATAAGACAACATTCATAGTGGGAGAAAAGCAATACCGCCTCAAGCGTGTGCCGTTCGGCCCGTCAGGCACCCCTTTCACGTTCAGACGACTGAGGCTGAAGGTGCTAGATGGATTGAGCAATGCTGTGGCCAACGGAGACGATATGGTCATCGACAGCGCGAACGAGACGGGACATGCAGCTCAAGTTTCAGCTGTGTTGCGGAAGATTGAACAGGCCGGCCTACGGATCAATAGTCCAAGGTCTCAGCTGCCGAAACGGACGGTAGCACCATTTGGTCGCTAGGTCGGTCAGGGTGAGGTTAAACCATTGTCCGAGAAACTGCTGGCTGTTGAAGCCATTCCGGTGTCAACTTCGAAGAGGACATTGCGACGGTTTTTGGGTCGCGTCGGGTTCTATAGCCATTTCATCAAAAACTTCAACAAACTCGCGAGCTTAATGTACGAAATTCTGAGGAAGAATTGTCAGTCTCACTGGGCAGAAAAAATTAATCAAGCGTTTATCAGGATCCAACCGTTGATGAAGGAGGGGCAGCTGACCCTGAACTTGTCAGTGGCTGGAGAGAGTTTTTTTGTCGCAACAGATGCGAACGACGTAGGAATCGGAGCTTTACTGAGGCATGAAGGCGGTGTGGTAGAATAGGCCAATAGAATACTAATTCCTGTTAGGCGAGACTACTCAACGACAGAGAAGGTGTGCTGCGATCGTGTGGGCCTTGAGGCAATGGAGGTCGTACTTGCTCGGCTGACCTATATATGTGGAGACCGACCACATACCGTTGGAATGGATTAAATCGGCGAAGGACCCCCATGGAAAGCTGGTATGTTGAGCGTTGCGACAACAGCAGCACAATTGGCTATGTAGCTGGAAAAGACAACTATGTTCCAGATTTGTTGTCCTGAGCGCAACAATTGGATGAGGTTCACAAAGACTTGATCGGAATCAAAAGTATTGAAATGGAGGGCGGTCCCGTGAAGTTAAAAACGGCGGAAAGGATGGATACGTCAATCTGGGCAGTGATTGACCACTTTCTATCAGGGGAACAACCGCCAGAAGACGAGTGGAATCCGGAGATCAAATCTTTCAGAATGCATTGGTCAGACCTGCGATTGAGTTGTGCCGGAATTTAAATGCGCCAACTGCGAGAGGGAATAAACGTATCTGTTATACCGACGAGGTTGAGAGAGACAATTATGAAGAAATGTCATCAGCTGACTCGTATAGGATGTTATCGAACTTACGAATTGGTGAAGTAAAGGGCATACCGCTTGGGAATGAAGAATGATGTAAACACTTATGTGCGGGCATGCCATAACTGTCAGTTGCTGAAGAGTTCCAACTACCCCGGTGTTGTAAACCCTTCCAAACGATACGCTGGTTCGATCTCGATATAGTGGTGCGCTCAATAAAATCGGATTCTCGTCCCGGTAATAATTCACACGAAAATCTCAGTCCCGAATAGTACCGCAACTGTCCCGTATTCGCACCCAAAGCAAGCGTTCAAAATAAGAAGCTTTGTTCCGCTCCAAAACGGGGTGCGGCTAGGGCGACATGTAGAAGGTATTTATAGGGCACGTCATGACCACACATTCCCACCATATCATGAGAAAGAGTTAGGATCGAGCATGTGCATAGTGGTATAAAACGTCTCAACCGATTTGAACACTTCCGCTAAGTAGGACTGAGTCAATCGTTTATTTCTTTCTCATGACGGAGGCGCCTTGGGACGGTCACAGGGCGGGCGCCCTAACACCCGGTCAGTACCCTACACAACCAATTCCGGTCAGTGAGATTGGGGACTTGTAGTCGTTGGACGTAATGGGTTCCTTCCCAGCAACCATTTCCGAAAATCAATGCATCATAGTCATGACGGAACATTTCACAAGATGGATCGAAGCAGCCGCTGTACCTGATCAGCGTGCAAGCACTGTGCACAGGGCAGTAATGGACCACATTGTTGCACTTAATGGAATACTGTAATGGCATATTGACTGTTCAAGGTCCCTGCTTAAAAAAGTGAACAGTTTCAAACTGTTCGGAGCGTTTTGGACTCAAGAAAATTCGCACTAGGCCACACCATCCTCAGTCAAATGGACTGACGGAACGAAACAAACACGCAATGAAGGAATAACTGGCGGCAAAAGGAAGGAGCTGGGAAGAAGCACTATCCTTTATTCTGTTGGCCCACTACAGTTTGCCTCAAGAGATAACAAAGACTTCGCCGTTCGAGCTAATGTACAGGCGCTAGCCACGCCTGCCAATTGATCAAGAGATTGATTTATTGGGGGAGACCGACGGATGAGCACGCTTGAATTTGCAGAATCTCAGGTAATGGCCAACCAAAACTTGGCAAGCGCAAAAGGAGCTTCAAAGGAACAGTCAACTGCAAGGTTATCGGGTCGAAGTGGTGTGTTTGAAATCGGTTCGAAGGTTAACTACAGAGACAAGCGGAGTCCGGGCGCAACAGAATTCGGATTTAGGAAGTTCCTGGTGAAGTATCGGGGACCGTATGCGGTAGTGGACCACCGTGACTCAGTGTATCTGATTAAGAATGAGAAGAATAAACATCCATTGCACGGAAACCAGTTTTGTTAATGGTAGGACACTCCGAGCAGAAGAGAATGCACACCAAGAGCACCGAAGTCCCCAAGGTTGGTACGCAGATCGTCAAGAGAAAGAAGAGAACCTGAAAGAATTTTGCTGCGGCTGGAACAATCTTTGCAGGAGGAGGAGTGTATTGAGGTGAAGGGGACGTGCCATACTACTCATAATACTGCTATTCAGTATTGAGGACCAGAGCATAGATTTTGACAACGGAATAACTGTAGGAGAAATACCGGAAGAAACATCGGAGCGCAGCATCGCATGAAATGGTTCTTGGTACGTAATGGAACGTGAAGGAACTGAGCATTGGCGTCTGTGGCAACTGTGACGGTCTGGGCCCAGTACTGTACGCGGATGAGTGTTTTTGTTTGTTGTCTTGTTGAAACGCATAATCCACGTGCTGTTTTCCTGAATAAATAACCCTTGTGTCATGCGCGTTCTTGGATCTCAACACTCGGTCTACTTTTAAAAAAATAGTGGCTCCAGCGAACCCTAAATAAAAACCGTGGATTTGCGTTACCTCTCCGGACTTGTATGGTTGTTAAGTGCGGGATAATCGCCGCAACCTCGCCAATTACCCGGAGACATTTTCGGTACCATATGCAGTGGTATCGCCCAAGAGTTGTTTGAAAGTCCTGTTATGCCTAACTGAAGCATATGTTCGAATTTAACTTTGGTTATTTTGAGTTTATAATAATAATATATATTTCTCAACGAATTTGAGAGAAACACTCTCGGATGTGCGCGATCATGACAGGATATGAACGGCGTGGACGAACGAAACTCAGAAGATCCCGTGGTTTAATGATGTTCTACATTGTTCTTGACCGTCTCAGTATATGAGCGCAGTCGAGTCAACGAGAGAAACTCTTCAACAGTGCTGCGGAAGACGGCGTTGGTGGAGGAGCTGGTCGAATGCCAATTGGTGCGATCGTCCAATGGACGTCATTTACAGTGCAGTCGGTGCTGTTATCAATTAGCTGACGCCTTTCGACCTCAACAGAGGCTAAAGTGTAACAGGAGGTCAACACCGATGAGTGACGTCTGAGAGTCAAGAAGTAGGAATATCCATCGAAACATCGCCGGAGGCCGAGGTCGACAGTGAGTGAGCGTTCTCTAAAGCTTTTGGAGCGACTTCAATTTGCGGCCTGTATAGTGTACCGGCCAGGCTGAAGTCGGTCAGTTATTTGCGGTGGAATGATGCTGAGCTCGACTCCGGTGTCGATAGGGAACCGAAATCCTGTCAGTCGATCCCTGATAAAGAATAGGCGACTAACATCTACTGGGCAGCGACAATGTGCGCCATTACTGGCTGGTCTGCCGGTTTGACGTTGACGCGTGGCGAGTTCACAGTATGCGCGGCTAGGTGCATCTCTTCGCTTTGTGCCAAAGGTTTTGGTGGTACTAATACCACCTTGATGACCTGCGAGAGTTAGCTCCTGCCCGGCTTCTGGGTGGATGTCTTTTCAGCCCGTTAGTCTGCATAGTAATGCTGTCTATGCGATGGCACATTTTCTCTATCAAAGTCTTTAGACTATTGCCAATTTTTAAGACTGAAAGGGATGGCGTGGAAATGGTTATGGTTGCGGCGCACACCGGTTATAAGGGAAACGTTTCCACTAGGTTGCCCGCGGGAACTGCCAATTTTTCGATTGAGCTATCCTCATCCACAGCTGCCAAAATGTGCTGTACCGCATATGGCGGTTCTGAAATCTATACGCAGGGATTAAATGCCCGAATCAGTAGACCGTTAATATGCGAGTTTGTAATATATTCTGAATAGTAATTGACAGAGTATAATAGAAAGCGTGAAATGTGATTATTTTTATGGAGGAAATAAGTTTGTTTTGATGTGTTAAACATTTTTAACAGAGACGATAAGGAATCGCGATATTTTGATGAAGAAATACGTTGATGAGGTAGCCGAAATTTGGACTTCGGCTGATATAATGAGTTTTAGCAACGAAAGAGCGATGAACGTACACAATATAAGTTGTACATTATTTTTCTTTGAATTGTGCATTCGGTAATCTGTGAAACAGTTGCTGTAGGCCGACGTAAATTTGAAGTTGTATAGTCAACACCACGCGGAACTGGGAACACCAGATATTCCGTAACACCGTGTACAAGTAGAAACGACTGCAACAGGCGATTTCCAGGCATAATGTGAGCCTTAGTCCTTGCGATCCGACTGCCGTAATTGCTGCTCAGTGTAATCGGGCGTAAGCTGGTTTGACAGAAGTTGGGTAAACTAATGAAGCTACATGAGCCACCTAGTAAGCGGAAAATCATAGACTTTCCAGCTGTCACCCTATAGTCACAACGCCACTACCTATGGTTCGACGCATAGACGTATTTGCTCGACAGTCAACCTACGTGCACCCCATAGTCACAACAACGTAATGTGGAAATAAAATGGAAGTGTTGGAATTCACTTAGCACAGGTAAACCATTATCTCTATCATTTCAAGCGGTTTTCTGCAGCCTTCTTGTTTTCCGTTCTGCATCAGTAGAAGCCCTCTTCTTGCTGTGCGCATGCCTTAAGGTAAGCGTTACGTGACTTCAGAGAAGTGGCATTACTTACCATGGTCAGCGAAATCCGTAACATCACTTGACAATGCCTTCAATTGGACCCGTTTGCGCGGATGAAAATACGAAACTCATAATCCAACGTAACGGGTCATCAGTAACTACTGGTGCTGGACGGGGTCTCTCTTTCGGTTTAAACGTTGGAGGCAATAAACCTTTTGGGATGGATGCAGCCAAAATCGAAAACTTCACGGAGTAACAAAGTACGTGGTGAAAGTTTTGCAGCTGCTCAGTGCAGAAGGGGCAGTGTGATATATCAGCATTAATCCTACATTCTGAATGGAAAATTAGCCGGTCACTGTCGCATCGATAACCGTTCATGTTTACAGCATCGCCACAATATCCACAAGAAACCCCCATGTAAACATTTTGCTTCCATCTTGGCTGTTTTGCAGGGCAGAACGGAACAAGGGGAAGTCCGTCTGTTGTGAGGCTGCCTTGGCTTTCGCGATGGACTGGTGCATGAAAGCCATAATGACCTTGAAAATGCAGCTTCTTGTCTTGAGATAAACGTCCTGAAGCTTGGCTAACCCCCGACGCAGCATTTAGTGATCCGGTTGAAATGTTTTAGCAACAGCAGCAGTTACCTCTTGGCGAAACATATTGCCTCTAGGCAAACTGTATTCGACGAGCCACCGCCGACGGTTTGAAGATGGACAGCATATGAATGCATGGTAATCACATGAACCGATGGAAATTGCACTCACACGTGCCATTGCCGATGTCCACCGTGTACTGTTACCCTCATAGCTCACCCAAAGCCAAAAATTGGAATCACGTTAGATGCAATTGACTCGAACTCGTTTTGTCGTTTACATTGCAGTAGGGGGCATGCCCCCTGGGATACTTCAACACCAGTTGACTGTCGAATGTCTTCAGCCGAGACAGTATGTTACTAACGTACACGTCGACGGTAACCACCTCACGGCGGTCACAACCTTAGGTGCACTGCTGCTCAAACATCCGCATTAGCCACTCGCAGTGGGACCAAATGTTACCGGTGGCCGTGTCTAAATGATCCCGTGGGTGAGCGCTCTTCTTAAGTCGCCCATTTGCGTTCTCCAGACGGTTGTTTGTTTGGTTTTCTAGGTAAACAACGCCTGATTGTGCATGGCTGGCCCACTAAGGCTTTATATAAAGCCAATTGCATATTGAGTAGTACGTGAACATCGAGTCCGTGCGTCCGATTAACTCAACATCTCGATCGAACCTTATCGATAAATGAACAAAAGTGTTCACTCACTCTCCTGAATTATCTAAAGTAGCCATGCGATGAAATAAGCATCGACTTCTAAATGAAGTTGGTTAAATGGTGATTATAGGGTTGATTACACCAACTTACGTATTTTCTCACGGCATCTCGAACACAAAAATAAAATAACATTATGTCGTACTCAAATACGACTCGCGCTGCTCGCATTTGGGCCGCCATTTTGTCCATCACAAACGTTCTCACAGGTAGGCGGTCCCCCATCAAGTCACAAAATGTTTCAAACAAACAATGCAGGGAAGCGTGCTTTTCACTCCGAACATAACCATACATCACGGGTCGTCCACGACCCATCCCGTCTGTGTAAAGCAACTAGTGTAGCTTCAAGCTGCAACCGCAAATGTGAAGTGATAGAGAACCTACTTGTAGTGGTTTGTTCCATGCGTGACGTCGACGTTGACCACATCAGAAAAACGTCTGAACAACTGCATTTGCTGTTTCCGTGCGAAACATATGTGCCTGTATCTATTATTGTCGTCTTTGATGACACGCAACACGCCGTTTTTCTTTGTCATCAAGTATTTGAGGCAGATTTTCTGCAACAGCTATGTACACAAACCCACGAACTTATTGTCGGAGGTTTCAACCGATGACGGATGACGGTAAAAGTGCTAATAACCAACATGGTTTTCCATCTAACGACACTGAAACGTGATTGGTAACATGTTTCACAATGGAAGGTAAGTGAACTCAACTCACTAAACACGTAGTAATCCGCGGCTTTTGCTCTTACGTCGCTTGTATTTGACACAAAGTTACGCTATCTACCACGTAATCTCAGTAGAACTCACACTCACATGCTCATACTTCGAAAGTCCATTGCCTGATTTTTTGCTTCAACCAAGCACGTACAAAATACCGCGGCTCTCCACATATTTCTTTCCAAATAACTTCTGAACCCTTCGAAGCTAGAAAATTCCGGATCTTCAAATACATCTTTGAATCTCTGCAGACAATCCATCGCCTAAAATCAAGTTTATGCACAATACCTTGCTTATCCTCATAGGACAGTTAACTGTTAATCGAACATGAAAGGCTACTTTAAAGGGAAACGCGTTTGTGCCATCAAAATACCCACCACTAATATTGTCAATTTTGGCGCCAAATGGCGAACAAACCAATTAACGGTCGGTTGAAACAAACTGTTCAAGACTCGTGATTATTTCTGACACGAAAATCACCGATTTTCAAATTGCTGAGCGATACCACGGAAATATTGCCAGACGTTCAAGGATCTCTCATTAATTCGCTGTCTCACGGCAGATTTTACTCCATACGAATAATTTACAGCGTGTTCTTCACAAATGAGGAAGACAGAGAAGGTGCGCTCTAACTCCCATTTATTCTTTTTGGCGATGATATCCGAAAAGTGATGGTGATGCTTTCAAACAAGCGTACAGATGAAGTTAACGAAACGGAATTTGCGAAGCGTACAAAAATGGATCACAAAATATAACCATGAACTCTCGCCATTTTAGGTTTTGAACCAGTCTTTGGAAGAGCTGTTAACGATTTCGGAAGTAAGTCTGTTCCAATGCTTAATAATCGTATGAGAAACGAACCGTTGCATGAGGAAGTTTCGAGGACGTACCGTTTTTAATCTTCTCGTCGTATCCTCGCCGGTTTCATTATTCGCTACGATGAAAAATTGCTCAGCGAGACCTACTGTAAATTAAAAATGTGTGAGAATTTACTCACCGTCGAGTCGTCCGAATTCAAATATGCAAAAATCGGAAATTCTAGTTCGAAACTCGTATGCGACATTCCTTAGACCTTTGTTTGGTAGCCGCACGTTCGACATGCTCAACAGCCAGCATGTCTTCTTGTAGGCCGGCGTACTTGACCTGACTGACTCACTCGAGGAGCGGCGTTAGATAATCACCGTAAAGTATATGAACCGCTTCCTTGGCAGTGCTGGGAGAATGTTTGTAGAATCGTCGCATAAATAAAAAAGTGAAAAACTGGAACCTTCGAGATTTGTGGGTCTCTACGAGTGAATTCATAGTTTCCCTTCGCGATAAGCAATAAGTTGGTTCTGCTATAATCTTTTGCGTACCATCGTATAGGCATATCCAGTGATTCCGTCTCACTCGATGGTCCTAATATTGACAATGTCACTTTCTTTCAAACTCTGGGAATGTGGTATTCAAACTCTGAGCAAGTAAACTTTCAAGTAACAAAAACCAAAAGAACAATAGACTGTATCGAAAAGGCATTCGGTTAACCGGGTGAGAAAGGGGTTATTTACAAAGTGTGCTCCCGACCCCAAGTTGAGTATTGCACCTTCATTTAATACTACCCACGCAAATTTCATAGATTTGTGTTAGAAATCTCGAAAAAGCTTATAAGGATATCCATCCTCACTCAATTATAGAAAACGTTGTCAAAGATTCAGCATTGATCCACTTTGGTTGCGAAGACCAAAACTGACCCTTACACTTCCGTATATACTGATCACTCAGACGTCACTACCACGGCGTTCGCCGTTCATTTTCAACACAGCTCCCCATATGGTCTAAGAAATAAAGGTTCACATTGCCAACCCTTCTTGTAAAATATTTGTATACTTGGAGTAGACTTCCGAGTGAAATTAGAGTCAGTAGCAACATTAAGCTTTTTAGAAAGGGCTTGGGCAGCTTTATTACATCATCAACAATAATGTATCTTCTGATGACAATTTTGAATGTGGTCCGGACAACGTTTAGCCGTCAGCTGCATATAACATACATACTGGTCCCTATCATCCAACTCCCATCAAAAAACTTGCATGAAACAGTATATTGCGTTCCAACCATTTGCTCACACTCCATCTAGCATTTGGTTTGTACAAGTACGGAGGCCTGCGTGTAACTTACAGTTACCTTGTTCACAATCACCGGACAATGTTCGTTGACCAGAGTGTTTATCCAGGCAACCGTAGACTGGAAAGTACTGCGGAGGAAGCAGTGTGTGGGCTTTTGGACAGTTTCCATAAAACCCGGGAAGTAATCGATTACGCC
>JTDE01000035.1:449350-470372 GCA_014338405.1 Paragonimus skrjabini miyazakii
AGAGAGAACCGAATAACGCTCCGGAGAGGGTCTCATTTGTTAAGATTGCCGGATTAGTTGTGGTCGTTCAGTGACGTTGCAGGAATGCACCGATCGAAAAGCTTGGTAAGCGGATTGGAATTCTTTAGTACTCTGAAAATGAAAATAAGCTTACGGGGAAATAAATTCGAACGTATTTGGAACAGCAGAGGAACCAGAGTCCGTATCTATTCATCATCATAGACAGCAATACATCAGTGGTTCACACTGATACTTAACTGCCACACAACCGCGAAGGATAAAAAGAAAAACCTATATGAGAAGAGGATGAAAAAAGAAGGGGAGGGGAATGGACCCAACTACTAAAAATAACTACGTCTACATTCAAACATACATCAAGGCGCCTACACCTTGCAAACAAACCGAGCTGTAAGTGAGAGTAAGGCATCATCAGCAAGACGGTTTTTAATGCTTCGCGTCATTAAGTGCACTCACTTCACAGATAACTCGACCAAACAACGACAACATTCACGTCACTGAACTCGGTTAGCCGCCAACTCACCTAACGTCTCGAGCCACTGACTCTGCGAGGGTCCCAGCCCGGGAGACGAACCCGATCTACAGTGACCAACCTCTTTGTGAACGATTTCATTTGTCTACACCAGGTCATCATCTGTCCACCTCGCACCTTACGCCAGTCGGCCGCATCGTGGGCGGAGAGTGCTCGATGTGGCAGACGACTAGCTGGCATTCTTAATATATGACCTAACCACCTAAGTCTGTGCAAATGTAGTGAGTGAACAAAAGAACTCGCTTGACAATCAGTGCCAAACGCCCGTTTCCCAACCTCCTCGTTGGTGCCACCCGATATGAGCGATTGAACGCAGACATCGGTGGTCAAATACCTGAAGACGGTTCAAGTCTTCTACCCTGAGTGGCCAGGTTTTGCTACCGTATAGTAATACAGTCCGTACCTATTAGGTGTACAACAGCAGTAACGCTCAAGATTTTCTCACACTCCACTGTTCTACCCTTTGAAAATCGTTAGAATCAAGCAGCTCAGCACATTCCTTCAAAAGAATATGGAACTCCATCCGGGCTTACCGCTTTTGATGGGTTGAAACTAATTTCTGATGATGCCGTGGTGAGACCAGTCGAATCAGATTTCAAATGAATCTAGGTTAGTATCGGTGCCCATGTAATTCATGATTGGTCCATGACTTCACTCAATCCGTACAATGTTCTATTTTAAATGACCAATTTCCGATAAACCGATTGTAAATTGTATGCAATACTTGTAATTCACTTTTGTAATATCGAGGGAGTTATACTGCCAGAACGTCTGTTTCTTAGTAAACTTGAGCCAACGTCTGGTTTATCTATCAGTCCTAATCTACAATTTCGACTGGGTAGTGGATATATTGAATCGGAGGTTGAGTTTGTTGGAGAGCTTCTCACAATGACTTGGCGTCTTCTCTAAACACAACATCAGCACAGCACGCCCGGACCACTCATATAGTGTTAAAAAGGTAGGCATCACGAAAGGTATCGCCTGCCCCGAACGAACAAGAGGACACGTTATTTCAACGAGGTACTCGTGGTATTTACCTGTGTTTCAGTGTACACAAATCCAGCGTGTCTGTGACTTGGTGTACACTGATTCGATTAACTTTGCTGTCACTAATTCAGCGTAATCCGTTTCTTCCTTTTTGCAGTCAGCTCTACCGCACGTGTAATTTCTAGTCCCGGTATCAATCGGACACAGCCGAAGCGGGTGATATTCTGCTACCAAAAAACCACTTCAGCGAATGTTACCGACTCTACGTCGCAGTCTGCGCAGATTGTGTGAGGGTTCCGCTACACACGACACCCTCGTGTCGTTTGTGCGTAGCTCTTCTGTCTTGGCTGTGTTATCAACTGCCTTGTTCATAATTGATTTTCCTCCGAGGATCGTTTATATTCCTCTCTAGTTTGACATTTCTTATTTGTCTCAGCTTTATTACTTTATCACCATTTTAGCCGTTATACATATCACATGAAGTTGGTGCCTTGTTAAGGTAATTTTTATACTTTCCGTTTGACTCGACATCATTCCTGATATGCCTTCTGTGCTGACTGTGTTTGGACAATCCGATCTTTGCAAGTATGTGTGTTATTGAACGGAACAGCTTGACTGCGTTTACACCTGTCCAGTGTCTTATTTTTTTTAATCTGCTCATATTTCCTGCGATTTTGTAGCATTGACTTTGTTCCCGTTTCAACAATACTTTATTTTGTTGACTGTTGCTATAAGTGACCAATGCAGCAGCTGAAAACCTCAATAGCAGAGGGGAAATACTGAGACGCGTCGATACGATGTATGAGGAATTGTCGTGTTGTTTCTCGCAGTTCCGCATTCCATGGCTAAACAAGCGATAAACTGATTACTTTACTGGTATCCGTGTATAAGCATCTTACAAACCGCCTGATGTATGTAGGAAGGGTTTAAAACAATGTGCGTTCGCGCGACTTTCGGATTTGTGTCTAACCACCACCCATTTTCCGGATATCTCAAAGAACCGAAAAAGAACACGAAAGGGATACTTTTGTTTCCGGGAATTATGTACACACAAAAATGAGATGGATTAACAGTCGAGTGTAGAATCAACTTGGCGAAAATGAATTCAAACGGGACGTTTCACTGGGGAACAGTTGGATTATTCGGCGACTTCTGAATAGCTAGGAAAAAGTAAGAAAAATCGACAGTTAGTTCAATATCATGCGGCTCACATTTGCCATCAAATATGTACAAGCTAGGGGTGAGTTTCGTTCCCCTCTTTCTGGCCAAATTAAGTTCCTTTTGCTTTACGCCACATTAGAGCCTCGCAGTGAGCAGAATTTGATCTGAAGTTAAGTGCCGACGTGAGTTAAACACTAGTTGTATTGATGATAGCTATCATCTACACGTAAACTTTCCAACCGGCTCCCTTCGAAAAAAGTACTATAATCAAGTTCCCAGTTTCATCATGTGTTTGCTATGAAGTCAATGGAACAGCGATCGTCTCGTAACCGCGCGGACTGGACTTTAGATTCCAGTCGCGGTTAATACCAGTGAGTCCTAGCAAGAATAACATTCGAGTTTGGCGTCTTTGAAAAACGCTAGTTGAAAGCTCCACGTGCGTGCGACCAAATGAGAGTGATAGTCAGTTTACATCAACCACTTTTTATGAGCGACAAGTATGATAATAAACGTCAGAATAAACGGTAAGATAGAGTAAACACAGTGTCCGGAACGTCATTGGTTTGTCACCACCAAATGTACTGTCTTTGCTTCTTGTTATGTCTGTTCACCTGCATCATTTTTGCCGTGGCAACTGATGGGATGTAAGCAAAATGTCCCTACACAAGACATCTCACGTTCTACTACTCGTTCTTTTTCAAATTAATTCTGATAAATAATCGTCTCTAAATGAATAACTACGTATTGATACAATTCCTGGCATGTCATTTTCGCCGCTCATTTATTCTGTGAAACCATCCAATGGATAACGTCGTTTTGTTGAGTACTATACGACCAAAGGGAAAGTGAATTACCGGGCGGTGAACACAATACAGATCGTTTGAGAATCAAACCGCAGGCGACTGAATATTGGCCACCACCGTCTAAATGTTTGACTAAAATTTCGGCAGTTTATAAGTTGATCCTGTGAGCAACATCACTGTTGAGCAGTATGTTCGTCACCGTTGACTAACGAGGCGATGATAACACGATTTGCACTGAAAATCGGCAAAATGCGGCCAATTATCATGTGTTATGCTTGAGATTGATGGGGTTTTGTGCATTGTGTGCCGCAAAGAAGCGGGGCGACGCTTGACGTGGTCGAAAATCGTAATGAATAACCACACCGTTGCTCGTCAGCGCCAGCGCAAAAAGAGACCAGCAGCATTACGTTAGTTGTCTGTGTACGCACTGTCAAGCGGAATTTCGCACCACAGTTTTCAAAGAATGTAGTTCACGCTCAGTTCGCCGCTATTACCTTGTCGGAAGCCTCGAAGAACAAAATCGTTGAAGAAATACAAGCGATACTGAATACGGTTATGGGAGATCTTATCACTCGGATAGAACGGTGGTACGAAGTTGTCTTCCGATGAAAGAAGAAGAATTTGGATAGTCTAGATGGTTGGAACTAATACCCACAGTCCGATACATGCGATGTAGAAGTGACAGTGCGATGGTTGGAGCTTTTGTTTCGCACAAGAGGTTGGAATTAGTTTCTGCAAGGGAGGCAGTATGCCCATTCCCGCATTCGAACACTTCTGATACAACCACTGAGCGGCGCAAGGTGTATTAACAAGACATTTATATCATACGTGCGGTCCAGAGAACCAAACAGCGGCCCATTAGCAATTTCTGAGACCAGGTCATCTGTGACAGCGTATCCAGGCGTGCATATCTCTAATCGAAGGTTAGACATACAGAGACAATCCAACAATTACGACATGTTTTGAATGCAGCCTTGTTTCGAACATTGTTATGAATGTTAACCTCTTAAATTCGAGCAGAGACCAAAAAGTAGGTGACCTCATAAAGGTCGTTTTTGTGACCTGACGTTACTTGGACCGTCTGTTGACGAAACCTCCTTTGCAATAAAACTTTCCGGCTTTTACTCACGCGAAAATGAACAGAATTGTATAAAATTATCGAAATTTTGGCAAATGCAGATTACCCTATAGTTGTTGGACAGAGGGTGTTTGACCGTTTCAAGGCAGAAATGCAGTCGGCCTTTGTTTCGTAAACAAAATGTGGTGGAGGAAGGCCAGGGTCCAAGAGCATATAAGTCAACGGGCAATTCGTCTGCATAAGATGCGCGATGGACAGTGGAGTGAACGTTAGAAACAAAGCGTATTGGTAATTAAATGTCGTCCGGTTCGATTATATAGAAACAAGACACTGCATGTTGTGTCATGCGCCCCAGTCCATCGCTCGTAGTTGAGAATATCAATGTAGTTTACTGCTGGGAAAGGCGAAAACTAGCAACTGGACCGGAGAACTCGCAATCTGCTGATAACTAAAAATGAGCACAACGGATTGACGACTGCATCAGGGATGTAAGGGTTGAACGGGTCAAAATCTGGTGTTGGTCACACTAGTCTCGGAGTTGCACCGGAAGTTTATAATGTAGGACGACCCGGCACTCGAATAGTATATTGAACAATGGGGAAGTGGATGATTCTTAGCATCCACTTAGTCTGAGTTTAAGGTTGGATTGCAAACGCTTCAGTGTCATCAGTACGTAGAACTATGACGAATGCCTAATCCTACGTCAGGAAGTACATACTCACAATCCAGTCATGTTACGACTACGAAACACCTCAACTACAGCATCTTCCAACGCTGTTATATCCAAAACCCCTGGTTGTAAGCCATCTGAATCATAAGTTAATCAGCGCTACAGCCCAACAGCAGCGGGTAGAAAATAGAGGGAAACATTAAAATGAAAAACCAGGTGTAGACATGAATAAATGGGCTGCTACTTCTACCAGTTCACAGGACGTGCCCGTTTTCAACGATTGAAGTCACGTACGCTCTCGATGCAAATCATGTTTACATTAGTTGGTTCTGAATATATTCATGGCCTGTGTTGTGCATGACCGGCAGCATTCCAGCATCATGTCACCGTTCCGGTGGCGGGTGTCTTCGTACGACCGCGGAGGATACAGGAGCAGGATCTGGCAACGTCTGGGGTGGGTAGGTTAACACTGGGTTTGACTATCAGTCACCAAGTATAGCTGTACAGAAACTCATGCCACCCGAACCTGGTTAAAGCAGTTAATGGTCCTGGATGGGTCCTTTGTTTTGACGCCTTTCGCGTGCATGCAGTGGCGGATAACAAATAAATATACTTTTTACCATCTATGCATTACCGCCATTTGCAATTAACGTAGATGTCATCACCGTACGTATGGACTAAGTAAACACCGGCAAGCGGTATAGGACATGTATTGTTCAATATACTCTTACAGGAGGTGACTTGTAATCACTGGCTAAGCACTCATATTGAAATCAAAACCTGATAATCCGCTGCGTATATTGACAACGGGAATCCTTAAAGGCGGTTTTAATACGTCCGGAACAAAGTATTAGACAGGTGTCAGTATAATATTTGCTCGATAGATACAACTATCTAACGCAGGCAACTTTTGCGACTACGGAGTAGAGTTCGGCGGAGGTTATACAGAAGAAAGCTAGGTATGCGGAACCACTGGATCAGATACATTTCGGACTACTTCATGCATGCATTGACGAAACGAGTAACGGCTACACCGAAAGTTCCCTCCAACTGTTTGCACACAGACAGGGGGGTCAAAATCAAAATGTTGGTTAGCGTCTCGATTGCTCGTTTTCATTTTCACTAGTGTCATTCAACGATGACCGGTGAAATATTCAATTATTTTTAACCCGATGTCTTGAAAACATGAGCATGCAAATCGCAGTCGAATCCGTTCTCATATTTGGCAAGAGGTGGGTATATAAGGTTACATTATGTGAGCATGATAGTATGTGACATCTTCCGTTTGGTAATTTTTTTTCAATCTCGGAAAATGTCCCTAGTAAACCAAAAAAGGAGTTTCCCAAAATCACTTTAGTATTGGCCTTATTTTGGTTAAACATCTTCGTATCTAGTCTAACAATCAGACAACACCGCTGAAACCTATTGCAATCATTCTTGGGATTTTCAAAGCATCTGGTTGTAGGTTTCGACTGTACCATCTATAAGCGGCGATTCTCTAGGTTTTTAGATGCGGTGACGTGGGACGGCGTACTCTGTGATGAACGTCTTAATATCGTTTTGTATACGTGTCACTGCTCTAAAATATCGATTGGCAAATTACGAATCAAGAGTGCGCTGGGCTTAGGAACGGTGACGTTAAGGAGAATGAGGACGAAAAGTGCCGTAGTATGAGAGATTGAAGTAAGCAAACACCCATAGAAGAAACAAAAACGTACCTTCCGTTTCTTTAACCTGTATCACGCCTGGATTTGAAATTGGCGTGGTCGAAGTGGGCTGATACACCTGTGAGTTGGAATACACTGAAGCTTGTGGACCTAGGGTCGATACGGCGGGAAAATGTCCAAAATACTGCTCCGGAGGTTGACACATGTGACCACCGGAGTTGGTCATGTTTGGAGGATAGCCAATGAGGTTTCCATCGTTAGGTTGACCGCTTACAGCAAGTGAGGCCTGCCCCGGGCTTGTAGAAGGTGGTAATCCTACTGATGATACCGGAGGAACATGGGAGACGGCAGAAAAGGGTGCAGATGACGAAGCGGGAGGGACCGACTGAGGTGCGACTTGATGGGGGTTTGTGCTGGCTGCGGTGCGATCAGCTATAGTAGCCAGATAGATGAGATTACGATGAAGAACCTGTTGGAGCTCCGATGCTTCTTTCACGGCCCCAGACCTTTGGTGTGCCATCAAGTTATGTATTAGGCGAACATTTTCGTCCAGCATCTGGAGTAAGCCGAATGAACCGAGATTAACATATGGAATCCAATATTTCACGGGAACTGAATTATATCTGAGGCCAATCGGAATTATGCTTGGCAAATTCGCATTAAATTTAACTGATCACTTACCAACACCTCAGTGGCCTGCATTAGTGGTTCTTAAACGTTTTCTAGTTCATTGCTCCTTTTTACTTCACATGCATTACATGAATGTAAATTATAAACAACAAATTTTATAGTCGAATATGAAGCTGCATACACGCCTAAAATTGAGCGGAAAAAGCGAGCTTGGCGCAATCGTATCAGTATCAAACGAAAAGTATTAGATCCATCGATATTAAGAAAGGTAAAATTCGCTTCGATGTTCCAAAAGAAGAAGATCAACCAGGCTGAAGTATCGGTACACAAAATAACTTGTTGAGGACATGACAGCATACACATTTCTGGAATGCGCGCAGTTCTTTCAGTAACCAACGGTCTTGACATGATTTTCAACTCGGGTTTTAAATGTACGTCATTTTGCAACGAGACATAATCGCTCTTCATCTTTCCTATTTCCTTGTGGATTTATCATCCAATATGGACACTACTGGAAGAAATTCAAGTTTCATTATTGGCACTCAAGAAGATTGCTTTTCGAAGACGGAAACAGACGCGTCTAAGTACAGAATGGCGAAAGCGCGTAAACAACGAAAGTAACAGTTTTTGGGGGCATCCACTAAAACCGGTTCACCAGTGATCATAAGTTTCAGTTAAATTAGTCTTTCCCTCCTTATAGCACACCACGTTTACTGCGATGCACTAAACATGTAGGATGGTTACTGCCGGACTGCCAAACAGACAGGAACAATCATGCATTTCAATAAGCGTTTCGATCTTTCTACACAAAGTTCGGTGATTCGGACAAACTGTGGGATTGCTAATTCATCGCGTGACACGCCCTGCGCTTTTCGCACGAACTAGGCTTATTTGTTATTGACAGCCAAATAGCCAATGTACGATGAGAGTCGGAACAATGGCAAGGCTTAAGTTCAAAGTGTTACCATTTTTCTGACTGGCGTTCAAAGGGCAATGTTCATCCGTGACTGGACATGTTGTCAAAATCAACCGTCACGGAAATATTGTAGTATTTAGAGTAGAACGGCACCTGACAAATTTACTTGCGGCTTTCATAACCCAAAGTTAAGTTAAACAAACTCTCAAACAGGACCAGTTATGTAAATCCCTTGCCGATTCCAACATGTCCAACCACAAAACAGCAGGCCGGTAACGCTATATAAAACCAAGCCACACTGTGCACTGGCTGTCAACACAGCCAAACCTAGGTCGTACGAAAAGTGTACAGCGCGTCAAATAGTAGATTGGCGATATCGAAAAGTGTCCACCCGCTGAAACCTATCTAGCAAGATATTTATCAACATGCTAGGCTTGGCTATCCCGAAAATAAGCTTATGAACCATACGGTTGCTTACATTGTGTTTCCACCACATGAATACAATGTTACAGACATCGGAGAACCGAAGCAGTCTTCAGGCATTATCCACGTCGACAGATCAAGTTTCACAACCGTGCAGGAGGACTATGCACTGTAAACTTTGGGAGAAATTTGATAGTAATTCTCAGTACACGTTCCAACAACTCACATCTATACACATCCGGAAAACGAGTGAACAACCTCACTGTTCCTATTCATTGCTGCCACTCGACATTTCACGGTCAAGAACTGGGTGACCTGGATGTTACTTCGTAACCTTTCCAAGCTCCTTTCTTTTGTATTATAAAGGCAGTAATCACATACACAATTCAACTGTATGCTCAGGCTGCCATGCTCTGCTAATTCTCTATATCACAGCAACTTAACACACACCTGTGGATGTAACCGTCTGTCTGGTTGATCCTCTTTTATTCAATCTAAAATAATTATACATAAAAAAGCCGAAGTTCTATTCAGTGTAGTCCCTAGGGTCAATGAAGTACGCAATTTTGACCACGACGTCAAAGTATGACAATGGATAAACTTGAATAGAGACCCATGGAAACTGGCGGCAACACGCATACATTGGAATCGGTGTCCTAGTGTATGCTCCAACCACAGGTCTCAATCACGTTTAGGAACTCAGCTTCATCAACTGTTCGCTTCAAAACGCATAAGGACACCATAACAGATTTACTGTCTTTGAACGCCTCGTTAGCGTACAGGAAGATCCCACTGTTCCACAGTCCATTAATTAATCGAAATGCTTCAAAGTAACACCCGTCTAGAAAGTTACCAACGTCCTATATAACATGAATGAACCAGTCGTCTGAGGATCCTGGGTGACATGGCTGACAGTTCAGTAGTGAAAATGAGAAAATATGCAGTAGGAAACTATACTTTGTCGCATTCCAAGTTTCTAAAATTTACACAAGAAACTATGTTTACCAGTTCATGGAAGAAGGGAGTAAGCTGGAAAGGCCCACGTATACAAATATACGTATGTCCAGCCCCATACACCCTCTTGGATAGTCTTCTTGAACCATGCACACTCAACACGCCTTCACTCTGGCCTTTGTTAACATGACGTGGTGGGTAGGTTCACGTGCTGCTGCGTTGATCCAGATGATTACGCTGACCATGGCTTCCACTTTCTCACACAACTCAAGAGGGGATAACCAGACGAAAAGCATTTGCATTTATAGGCTCATGTCACACTGCTGACCATGTAGGGGTGTTCAGAGAGAGGTATGAACTTGAATATGGGGCAGAATTGTTTTATGATTACAGGAGTGTTTTTTGCATACATTCCGTCAAGTCTGGAATCGTGTGTGGGTCGTCTCCAGAAAGCGCATTTACCATCCTAGCGTCCGAATTCACTATTGGCAATGTTATAGATAAACCGTTATTTCCCAGGGTTTCCGAGTACGAAAAGGCCGAACTTCGCAGCCAAGCTGGAATGAGGGCGTGGATTGAACTTTAATGTGGAGAAAAGCTTGTTCTTGTGGATCTCAGTGAATGATCATTTGTGTCGTTAGAACTAGTACCTCAGTCAGCCTATTGACAGTAACCATAAGGACGTGGTCTGTTTGTCACACTCGTGCATGCCCCGACAGCAGACCGTTCACATGTTGATAGGAGCGCTTTCTAGGACGTCCACTTTAAAGTCCTGAGGTAATCGGGACATTCGAAAATCACTGTGCGCTCTGAATATGGAAACATACGACTTGGTCATTTCAGTCCTGCAGAGATTGAGTGATGCGTTTAAAAGTTAGATGTGACGCACTGAAAGTAACGATCGGCTCTTGCAATTACGAGCATCTCAAGAACTCCACAGATTGAGGTGCACATTTAGACACAAAAGACGACAGTATCACGCACGGAAATCCCTGTGTAAATCGACCACGAATGCAAGTTGATTACATCACCATCAGCCACTAGTGGTGATCCAACAAAGATTAGCATACATTTTGTAGCAACCACTTTGGTTCATACCACACCGTTGTTCGCGCCCATTTATTTGGTCGTTTGACTCAGAGGTCATCTGTGAACAAACAATAAACGGTCGACAAGTAATTGGGCAACGGTGGTGTACGTAAAGTTAACAAAACGGCACTGATGCCCAAGTTCTTCAGACTATATCGCCTGAGCAATCCAAATAAGCACTGGGAGGAAATTTTTACAGTCTGTCGTGAGAAGGTCTGTTCCAAAGGAGGCCAAAGTAAGAGGTAAAAATTGATTTCTTCCCATTAGCTAGAGCCTATATACGTATAAAAACCAGCTGATCCCTCTCTGGACTCAGAAACGACAGAATGCTGTTAAGTGAAACGTAAACATAAGAAGAATATGTAAAATGACCATGAAGCTTGTCTGGACGAGCGAACTGAAAAGAAATAAAAGCAATATTATTCTGGGAGAACCAAATGTCGCTTCCCTTATTTGTCTGTACTAACAACAAGGCGTCAGCGAGGCCATATGTGGAAAACTTGACAAGTGAATTGAACACACTGAGCAACACCTCGACTGGCCTCAGCCAGCCCATTCAATGGTGGACGATGGAGATAATGCATTTTGTAATAACAGTCCTAATGATCCCTTCTCAGAAACGGAGGCGGCCTTAGAATGTATATTACTGAAAGGTAATAAAGCTTCACGTTCGGTCCCTTCTTCTCCAACCCTTTTCAAAAATGGTAACCGGAGGTTCTTTTTTGAACGGACCATACTCCTTCGTTCTATATGAAAGACTGAACAGATGTTTCGTGAATGGTGCCTATTAAGTCATCCCCAGAATATAGCGTGAATACAACAGGAATATCTGTTGCAACTATCGCACTTGAGATGCTCACAGGTCTTATAATGTAGAGGCTTCTGAAACACAGAGATCAAGTAGGGGATTAAAAAGGTTTCTGACCTGTCCACAAGTGTAACGACTACACTTTCATCTTGTGACAGGCATTAAGGTAACGACACTCTTTTTTCAACCAATGGGTACGACGGTTTTAGACCTAATAGCTGGTTTTTATTCAGTTGCCCAATATGCCCACCAAGACTGTTTCTGTCGCGGCAGTTCCAGTGAAGTATGCCAATTTACTAAGATTTCCGCATGTTCAATCTAAGAGTGAAATGCGTGCTGTGTGCACAAATATAGGACTATGTATTGTGTACCATATATTTTCACATCTCCACTCTCTCACTGCAGCCTCTATGATTCACTTAGAGAACAAATAAAAACTACATTCCGGACCTTCAATTTTCTCGTTGTCGCTGAATACAGTCGTGGTGAATAGCTAATATAGAAACAATTTTTTCATAATGACCAGGACTCTGAGTCTGTTGAGAAAAGGTAGTTTTTCCCAAAAATTCGCATTATTTGCAAGGAAAATGGATTTCTTCACTTTCTGGGAATTTGAACGCCCGCCAGAGTTCTGGAACATCCGACAATTTGCACTCCTCTCTGATTAGTCCGTTGGATGGCCTAGGCCCAAGGACGTCCAAAACCTATAAATACAGTTGCTGTGAACCACAATTTTGCCTTCGGGCTGAGCAGCAAATAAAGTACGTTTGAATGCCGTCTTTTTCCAAACTTGTTGGGGGTTCTAAGTTGCGAGAGTTGAGATCCGATAGTTGCGCTCTGATTTTCGTACCGCTTTGCGATGTCGTTGCGTCCGTTCATGATAGAGATACAGCTCGCGGTCTTTGCGTTGTTCTTGTCGTTCTCTATCAGGTGAGGTTGTAACAGAGTCGCAACTCTCTGACGCCGATTCTGACAGCTAAGCATCCTTGAAAATCTGAAACCATTGGTTTCTTACACACAATACACCACGAAAGCCTCGATACCCGAGCCAGATTAACTTGATTTTTTATCAACTACACATCAAATGTTCAGAAATACGTGGCTGAGTGCAACACTTTTAACAATGTACTGAATACACTCCAAAAACTTGACATGGAACCTAAGAACGAAGATTTTGTCTCAGGTTAATTGTGTGTATTCAAACAAATCCCATCAGAATTTCAAACCGCTTACGAAGGGTTGCATTCAGTAGTTGAAAGCACCCTGAAAGTTGTCAACAGGGCCTACTGGAAAGGACTCCTCGAGTTAGGTACCGTGTACAAACAATCTTGAACACTGAAGGTGATTTACAAAATGTCTACGTTTTTCGTCCAATCGAATTCTCGCATTCTGCAATACTATCTACTCCAGATCGGCTGAAACACACTGAACCTCCGCAATGTGAATCGGGAATAGTTAAAGCCGCAAAGGAATAGTCCAACATCTGCATTTATGAGACATCTCCGGTCCAAGTATGCAGAGTGGAAAAAGGCTGCCGATCAGTATAGAGTGACAGGGTTATACTCCACGTCTCTTCGCTACCTATGAGGACTGTAGCCGTTAATCCTCAGTGTTGATGAAACATCCCAACAGGCTCTGGTAGATACTGGTGGTTCCAGCAGTTAAACGTCTAGCTATCGTTCAAACGCAGAATTTTAAGGTGAAACACCTGCCGATGCACATAACCGTGGCTTCCTCCCGTCCGAAAACTCACGGTCACTGTTACGCACATCTGAGAAACAAAATACCAATCAGTCATAGTTCGAACTTTCAGTAGTACCCAATCTACATACCGATATACTATGCGTTTACATAAGCAACTAGAAATTCCATTTGAAAACAACAACGAATAGTGCATAGTGTGCAAGCTTGTAACTGAAAACATTAAACCACCACCCCTTTTCGCAAATTTCTCGCTAAACTGTACTCCGACGGCTATAAAATAACCAAGACACTCCGCTTTGGATAAAAGCTTCATCAAATCAGGAATTAAAAACATTTTGAAAGAACGCATTGTTGAGTCATCCAACTGTCCCTGGCTTGCCCAACTCTTGGTTACAACTAACAAACGACAGAGAGATAAAATGGCTGTAGACAGTCGCACTATTGTAGATGTGTGCTCACATATAAAAATGGATAAAAAGTTTGGAAACACCTCAAAATATTTTAGATGGGCCCCCAAATGCAAAAATTCCGGGCTTCGGCATCCAATTGTGGCAGTTAAGCATCAGTGTGAACCACTGATGTATTACTGTCTATGATGAGGAAGATGATGATCGGCATGCACTTGGGTCTCACTCAAATTATGAAACCTGACAAATTACTTATAAGTAATATTTCAAAATGTCGTTTCCAGTATCAAGCGTCAACCGGAAATGAAGTCTGTAACGCATTCGAAATATTTGAGAATCCCTCTCAGTTTTGCCGTATTTTATTCCGTGTGATTAATGCCGTATCATATTTTCAAAGTTGTCGACCACATCAACGGAACGGAAGCTCACCCAAACCCCTTTACTTACTTGGACAATGTTGGTCTGCAACGAGGACAGGGGGTGAAAGGAAAAACAAACTGGCGCGATTCGATTATGATTTGATGACGATGAACTACAGGTTAACATTCAATGAGGACAGAAGCATAATCACTGTCAAACAAATCAGACTCTTGGAGTACGACAGTTCTCACAGACTGATAAAATCATACCCTGGTAAGTTTCCACCATTGTGGAACCCGCCACCTCTACGATATCCGAAATCTCAATAGCGATTCGTTGATCATTTTGCATGTTGTTCTCAATGACTAACACAATTTTCTGACGAAATTCAACTCCTGATAAAAATAAAAAATTCACTTTACAAAACTACATATCGCAGTCTTATGAAGTTTTGAAAAATGAACTCGTTTCATCCGTGATGACAACAGCTGACTCAGAAGCATCCATCGTCGTGGAAGCGGACGTTTCAGATCTTATAGGCGCCGCTGCGCTAGCACAAAATAGCAGACCGGTTACCCACTTTTCCAGAACATCATCACCCAGTGAGCAACGTTATCCCTCAGTAGAGAAACCTTATGCGATCGACAAAGCCATCAAAAACGACACCATCATTTGGTTGGTTTGCGTTCTTACCTAGCCACGGACCAAACGTGATTCAGGTAAGATATGAATAACCACGGGAAAATAAAATTAACGGACTAGCGCTAGCAGGCTGAACTGGAAACCGCTGAGGTGATTTATCGTTGAGACAACGATAGTGAAGTTAGTGATGCATTATCCCGTGGACATGCTATATCGCCGCTATGTAACATTAGTCCACATGAGTTCATCACCTTGATGTTATTTCCGGTGTGCAGGCAGCGCCGAAGTGAAACCGAGGTTGTGCAAAATATTCATCAGAAATCCTATCGAACAACTGCTTGTTAGTTTCAAAGGATCATTAAATTCGACTTCCTGATGAACATTACAGGTTCCCGTTAGCGTTCGCCTACCAAGATATGACGACGTCAACGAGCACCGACTGTTCCTACCAGTTGTTCTCTGCCTGGCACACCACCTTACATCCATTCGGAGCGCGGACCATTTCCAATGTCTCAAAATTAAGGAATAGTGACTATCAGACTAACAGTACATTAGCTCCAATCTAACGGTCAAGCAGTATGTTTTGACGGCACACCCTGGCGATCTGTACAACTTGCCTCTAAATCCGGGTCCATTCTAATCAGCGAGTGAGAGGTTTTACTTCCGACATCCTCCATTCTATTTTATGCGCCATTTCAAACACTACTCTACACGAGCGGCTATTCTGATACAACAAAAGACTGACCTCGGATGTCACTACCAAGTTGGCTGACTTTTTCCACATCAATTTTAATCGACGTACCGTTCGTTCGTCGAGATACGAGCGAGTGGTGGATGAAGTCGAGCTCACTGAATGCAATTCCGAATAGGCCCATGCGAGACTACCAAACGGCAAAGAGGAAGCCGTCTCCGATCATCGACTACAGAAGCAGACACTGTGTTTACTCGTTAACAAGCCAACTTCCGGTACAGAAACAGAACGCAGCTCGGATACTCAATCCACTGTGAACTATGTGACGGCCATTCCCGTGATTATCAAGACTTGTTCCCATAAAAACAGTATGTGAAAATACCTTTGTTGATCCAAATTTATCGCGGTTAATAGATGAGTAACACAGTTCGTCTATGGAACCACAAAAGCTATGAAAAAATTCACGTTTCATCACAGTGTGCTAACCTTCTGTGTTCTTAAACACAACGGGGAGGGATGTAAGCTGCAAATTTCTGACCTCTCACTATTTGTATTACTCAACTTCATACACCCAATCCTTCTTATTTCAGATTCTATGTCGCAATTACAAAACGCAAGAAGCCTACATTCCCGGCGCGCAGTTTTCACGTCACCGCCCAATGCACGCTTGACAACTTTGTGTTGCGTTTACGGGCAACAATAACGAGCACTCTCCACTTTAGATGGTATTCGACTGAGATGACCGATTCCCCAACTTCCTTCCCATTTATGTTACGGATGGTACCTCTGTTGGGTAGAGGCACTTTTCCCAAGAATTCGCATTATTTGCCAGAGTTATCGGACATCCGAGAATTTGTACTCGCCTCTGATTGGTCCGTTGGGTGGCCTAGGCCCAAGGACGTCCAAAACCTGTAAATATATTTGTTGTAAACCACAATTTTACCATCGGATTGAGCAGCAAATAAAGCTCGTCTGGAGGCCGTCTTTTCCCTTACTTGTTGGGGGGTTCTAAGCTGCAAGAGTTTGGTTCCGATATTTGCGCTCTGATTTCCGTGCAGTTTTGCGATATCGTTATGTTCGTTCGTGATAGTGATACTACTCGTGGTCTTTGCGTTTTTTCTTGCCTTTCTGCATCATTGGGGTCGTAACAACCTCGGAAGAGGAACTCAGAGGGTTTGAGGACCTCAGGTGAACAGTGAAGGCCCGTAGCGTGTGTGATAGCTTTCGCCATTTGTAGTATCGTGAGGACGTCCGATTAACACCTAAACGCAGGGTTCACAAGGCGAGTGTGCGCTCCTTTTCGTTCCATGGATCAGATAATCATTATCATAGACAGTAATACATCAGTGGTTTACATTGATGCTTAATTGCCACACAACCACAGAGGAAAAAAAAGAAAAAAACCTATATGAGAAGAGAGTGAAAAAAGAAGGGGAGGGGAATGGACCCAATTACTAAAAATAACTACGTCTACATTCAAACATGCATCAAGGCGCCTACACCTTGCAAACAAACAACCGAGCTGTAAGTGAAAGTAAGGCATCATCAGCAAGACAGCTTCCTTACGGCTTTCCATGCCTCGCGTCATTAAGTGCACCCACTTCACAGACAACTCGACCAAACAACGACAACATTCACGCCACTGAGCTCGGTTAGCCGCCATCTCACCTAAAGTCTCAAGCCACTCCGCGAGTCGCGAGGGCTCCAGCCTGGGAGACGAACCTGATCTACAATGACCAATCCCTTTGTGAACGATTTCGTTTCCACAAGCCAGGTCATCATCTGTCCACTTCGCACCTTACGCCAGTCGGCCGCAGCGTCGGCAAGCAGTGCTCGGTGTGGCAGACGACCAGCTGGCATCCTTAGTACATGACCAAATCATCTAAGTCTGTGCAAGGACTGAACGAAAGAACTCGTTTGACAATCAGTGCCAAACACCCGCTTCCTAACCTCCTCGTTACTCACTCGTTGGTGCCACCCGATACGAGCGATTGAACGCAGACATCGGTGGTCAAATACCTGAAGACGGTTCAGGTCTTCTATCCTGAGTGGCCAGGTTTCACTGCCGTATAGTAATACAGCCCTCACTGTTGTCTGACATACGCGACCCTTAAGCTTCAGAGAGATGCCTTTCTGTCGCCATAAGTGCCTCAGATTAGTAAACACCGCTCTAGCCAAAGAAATACGCGCCTCTATTTTATCCTTCACACCTCCGCCGCTGCCGTCGCTGATGCAGCTTCCCAGGTATACAAATCGGTCAACAACCTCCATGACTTCGTTATCTAACATTAAATCTACGTAATTACAGCAATCTTGCAGAAGCACTTTGCATTTTGAGGCCGCAAAACGCATTCCGAAGTACTTAGCAGATCAGAAAGTCAGGCCAGTACCGGATTATGGATATAGACCTTCCGCATTGTACAACCATTCTATCTATCAGTCAATCAATATCAAATCGGACGGCTGCGTGAGCGACGCCAAAGTCCATAGGCGCGTTTGGGAAGTATTCAGGATATGGCCTACCCTATACCTATCGCTAACTTGATTTTCAATTGGGCTGATGAAACGCAATATGCATTTGAAGACCAACGTGAAAACTCGGTTGCTGAAAATTACATCTACAAGCTACTCAGAAAAATCATTTTGAAATTCATAGTATAACCGCGGTGTATGTCAAGACCGTACACAATTACTTCACTTAAGTCACATGGCTCGCAGCAGGGTACATAGGGGAATGTAATGTGTGAACCCATGGAACACGCATACTGCTATGGAGACTTAACAATGTCCAGTTGCTTTCCAGGCTACTTATATTACAACATTCTCTAAGAAACGTAACTGAAATGAAGGATATGAAGAACAAAAACAGAATTGCTAAAATATCTGATAACAGAAAACTCAAGATTACAGGGCCAAAATACGGTGAGCTCAGATCACAGGATCCACAGCAGAACACACGGGGTGATCATTATGTCCCTAGATGGACTATACGTAACATGGGGACGGTTGCATTCTTTACAGCTAACCTAAAGATACAACATCTCAAACGAAAGCACATGCAGGATAATTACTGTCACTTCATGATCTCAAAATCTACATGATTCAGGGACCAAATATATTTCAATGAAACTAAATGCCACCTGGGGTTTAATCAGTGTGATTGACTAGACTGACTGTTATGGTCGATTAACACTCCAAGCCTGCAGACTTACAAGAGTGCGCATCCGCTCATTTCGGCTGACTAAGCCACACAATACAATCACGATATTGTAGCCAACATCCTGACACACACCTCGGCATAACTACCTGGCTTGTGTGTGACTTAAACACTACAAACAGCTGCAAACGTTTGTCCTCAATTAAGCCTGCGGATTTGAAAGTGACCTGAAGAGTTCAGTATGATTGGTCACGCTGCATACTCACATCGTGTGACTGAATCCACCACCCATAATTGGGAGATTTTGTTCATCGCCTAATGATAGAAAGCAGAAATCGGACCGTGTGAGTCTCTTCATTGAACAACAATTCGGAATAAGTAAGGTCTAATATGTCTCTTACACAGTAAGCCATCGTGCGCGCTCCCACCAGCTGCCTGGGGGTTATGTCAATGGATGTGATTATAGTGTATTCCAGCCGTCGGTAGTCCACCGAAAAAGTTGGTGGCTATTCTAATGTTTTAAAACAGTTATCATTACCGAGGGCGATATCTGCTCTGAGCTCCGTTTCCATGGAGTCATGTAAAATTGGGCGTTCGGCAACAGGATCACCGCGAAGTGGCCGATAACCCCAAGGGTAAACACTGAGATGATCCAGCCGTCGATTACGAGGGAGACTTGTCACTCCAAAAGCCATGCGCACAGTCGTTCAGTGCATCATTTCGAGTTGAACAACCTCAATGTTCGTATCTGGAAATAATGCCGCATACCCGTTCTCCAGTCCCGGTCTATTATGAAGGAGAAAGACGAAATGTCTCTCGACACTTGGATAGTTCTACGTGCTCCTCTGACTTGGATGTAGACGAGCGTTGTATGAACTTGCATTTCAGTGTCCCCAGACATCATAATCTCGATACTTCGTTAGTTACTGCACTGTGCTAACGGGTAGTCGGCGATATGACACACCCTGACGTCGCTGAGCTCTCAGTTGCATGAAACAGCACTTCGGTTGGTTTAGAGACATGCCCATTTGAGCAAACCAATCCTCTCAGGTCCTTCCGCAACATTTCACTTTCCTCCTCTGAAATTATAGTCCTTCACATTTCTGTCATCAGCAAAGACGAGGGTAATTGACTGTAGACAGTGCAGCAGATCTTTGGTGAAGATGAGAGACACATAGTGGACGAGCACCGATCCCTGTGGAACACCGCTTGGGGCAGGCAGTCAGTGTGATCGACGTTGGCTGATCTTGATGGCGAGCGACCTATCAAAAAGGAAATCTGTTTTCCAATTTGTTACGAACGGAACGATAATGTACGCTTTTAATCTAATAAACGATAATTTTACGGAACCCTGTCAAGCGTCTTGCAGAAATCAAGAAACGTAACGCCTGCCGCCTTGTCTTCTGTTCTCGCTTCCATCGATCGTTATTCGACAAGTAGGGGGCTTGTCAAACAGAGTCACCCCCGACGGAATCCACGCTGCTTCTCGCTGAAGACTTTGAAGCGATCCAAGAGCCGTCCCACTACTTTATCAAGCACACAAGTTAGGCTTGCCAGCAAGTAAACATCAGCGAGGATCACCGATCTATTACTGTCTATGATGATGACGGTGATGATAGTAGTGATGGCTGACCGGTATTTGACAGCATATACTGCTTGTCTTTTCTGAATCTAGGCAATCACCAGTTTCACTCATCCAGCAGCATATCTTCCCCAGGGAACTATTGAAACAAGTCTGAAGTCAGGTTAATTCGAACAGGTCCAGAGATTTGATGAGATTCGTCATCCTCAACTGGCGTTCCAGATCTGCGTCAGTAACAGTTGTTTCGTAAGCACCTAGTGCGACGCTGCCGAGCTTACTTATTACCCAAGAGAAAGACGGAAGCATAGTGCCAACCTGTTAGCTGGGTGTTTTGTCCAACCCCCCAGCAATCTACTTTTTATACTGAACCGTCAGTACCAGAGTTTCTGCCTTCGTTCTTGTGCAATGTTGAATATATACCAAAATTCCGTGGTGGTCGATTGATCAGCCGAATGTGACGCAGCGACATGTAGGAGGAGCTCAGAGCAGATTTCGTCGTCAATAATGGAAATAGATTTCGAGGCCACTTTTTAACATCTTGAGGCAGCCACCAACCAGTCTTTGCTCCGCATACCAACTGTTTCCATGGGCCATCGACGGTTTTAAAGCTTCGACAGTCTAAAAGTATCAGTAGTATAAGGTGATCAGTGATACGTACATACATATACGTACATACATATACATACATACGTTCGTCGTACATCGGTTATATATATATATATATATATATATATATATATATA
>JTDE01000035.1:496683-514485 GCA_014338405.1 Paragonimus skrjabini miyazakii
CGTCAAACATGCAGCCCATGCGGACGGAGTTGAGAAGTGAAGAGGTTAGCCGCTGATACTAGTTTTCGTGGAGACTAGTGAATTTGAAATACTACCGCTACTAGCAGTGATGGCACTGAATACCGCTTTGCACGAGAATTTTGCACTCGTAACTGCCGCAATTGCTCAATGCCTCGGTCAATGTTTGCTGAGTCACAGCACGGCTAGATCTAAGTCGGGGCACTGTCGATAGGAACAACCAATATGCAATATAAAACATAGAAATACGGATACCATGTAACCCAATTAATTCAATACATAACGATCAGAATGTTATTCGACAGCAAATAACGAAAATCCTGTGCGAGTTTTCGATTCACAAGGCACTGATAAAGTGAAAATGTGGAAGAACAATGGCATCGAAAATACCTGAACCAAATTTCGCGTTACCCGCCTGATCCGATGTTGACTGTAATCAACCCATGCCCACCCTCGCAGGATCCATTTGTAACCCAGCCTCTTTGTTCTGTTGAACATCGCATCACACGTGGAGGGTAGTCTGAAAACTATTCAATCTGACAGATTACGGTGTGTAATCTGGCCGCCCAGCGTTTGGTTTGTTTTCTCTTCACTGCCATTCTTCGTTCGCGCTTCTAACCCAGAAACGCTCTGATGGGGTAGTATTATAGTGTCCACAGTTCATAGTTAGAGTATGCAATTTATTTAACACGTTTTTCTATATACCTTTTTGTTGACTTCATCTGTGCACTTGACTGGAAGCACCACCATCATTTTTTAATTTGATCTGCAATAGGAATTAACAGGAGTTACCGCGTACCGTCTCTCTTTTCTTCACTTATGTACATTTTTGGGCTGATGAAGTAACTGCACGGTGAATTATATTAGCCCAGCGTGTCGGCTCATCTATCAACGACGCGTGTAGAATTAACTATTTGTCATCCAACGAACCTGTATTCTGGCACTGTCTATCCCTCTTGTGGTGTCCTTTACAATTCAGCGGGCCTTGACTCGTCAGCGTGTTGTTCTTATTTTACTGATGTCTTCCGTCTTATTTGCACGTATACCTTTTACGCTCATCCTTTTCCTTTACAGCTCTTCTTTGGTGTTACCATATATCGGTCATTTTTGCCGTTTGATTGATTGAGCCACTACGCCGGGTAACCACCTCGTAGAACAAGTTGTCTGCAAGCCTTGAGTGTTGACGTATTCAAAGAGATCTAAACAAAGGTTGGAACAACCTTTCTCCCACTTTGTACTAACTGAGGTGTGATTTCAGTTTTGCCGTTGAAGGTAACCAGGATTTGCCACTCTTTATATCCCTGCCCTTGGACCACGACTAAACTCATTTGCGCCGACAGCAGACACTCTGGCCAATCTCCGGAACACACCAACCAAGTATCAGGAGGTCAACAGGTGCAGACCTTCATCTAGTCCTGGATTTGAAATTGAAATTGGAAGCTTCGTCTGAACACATTCGACCCAATCATAACCCTCCTGGTAAAAAGTAAAATACGTAGCAGTAATCTACATCGTATCGTGGAAAAAATCAGCTAATAATGTACTGCAGTAACTTTCAGTTTCACACCCTTTCTGTCAACATTATTCTTCCATGCATATGAACTCAAGTGAAAAACGACGGAATGATCAATTAATTATTAGATTCCGAAATTTCCCCTGGCGTTTCACCACAGGTTTTTTCGGAACTCATGGGGAAATAGTAATAATGAACTCGATCAGAAATTCAACGGAATACAGTGAAACTTCGTCGACCGGTCGAGAAATCGGTGTATTCCCCTTAAATGATTTTCGTTTATACAGATTACGGAACGGGCCGGAATCTCAAACCGAATATTGCAAAAGAGAAGCAGGCAGCTATCTGGAATCGACGCTGCGCATTAAATATATGGAAAACACTAGCTATCGGCTATATAAATATTGGAAAATTTGCTGATTTTGCCATCTATACCTCCCACCCGAATGGAAAAACGTTGCGGGGCCCACACGGGCAACGGCGGACAGATGAAGAAATTGGTAAGCCAACCTTCTCGACTATGATAAAATTTGCGACCTCTCTGAAAGCGGTTTCCCCACCACCAATATTACTTGCTTGAGCATTACTGACATCGCCCCGTGAGTATTGTGCAAAACATCCGCAAACACGGAACTTCTATTGAACATTTTACAAAATAAATCGCCACAAGCACAAAAAATTCAGTGTACGCTTATCCATGAGGTATTCACATGGATTTTGGAACCACTGGAGTACTTCTGAATGTGCACGTAACAAACCGGCAATAAGGGAAATGTGAAGGAAATATACAAGAAGCGGAAGGGAGTAGTCAGAATGCAGCAGGTATGTAAACGAAATTCGACAAGACAGAGAGCGTAGGAAATAAAACGATCGTCTAGTGAAGTAACCTCGGGCTGCATTCATGAGGCGTATTTGTCCAGTTGCACTCCGTTCAATCGAGAGGACACCTACATCTCTAGTCGGTATCCCGGTCGACGTCATTTGGTTCTGAAGGCTTCGTGGTACGCTTCGTGCGACCGCCTGCTTTGTCGTGCGCATTGCGAAACCAACGGCGCATATGTACACAAAGCTGTTCGCTGAATGAATGAATGATCAATGAATGCATCTGTAAAACATTTCATAACAAACGGTGTTATCAGACATAAATTTGGACTAGCCCCATGGATAGTAAATCATGAGCGGTTCGCTTGTTGCATGCTCCAGTCCAGTTAATGGAAATCGCCGGATCATTGCGAATAAGAAAGGACAGCATGCAATGTAACGTATCTGCAACGTCTGTCCTACCCATTCTCGACAGTGGCTTTATCTACAAGAAGTAAGTACCAAATGAACTATAGCGCTCACAACGAAGTCGTAGACCTCTGAGCTTGCCAGCTGAGCATCGCGTGCATTCATGTCCTGTTGTGTTTTCTGTGAGTGACCGGAACATTACCGGCATGACTGTCGGTTTCGAGCGGGTGGAGGTGGCAAAACGCGGGCAATTTGTGCTTCTGATGCTTGCAACCGGTAGGTGACGGTTGATAAAGTTGAAACTATCCCTTTAACCAAATCCAAAATGGTCGTGGTGTCGCCTTGTATGGATTCAATGCCAGCCCTTGGGAAACGTGAATGCCTGACCGCTTACTTACCGGCTAATGCACACGGAATCGGACGAACGGGCATTCGTTCTCATCTTTGCGGAAAATGAGGACAGGATGTCACCACGAAACGCTTAAAACGTTGAACTGCAAGAAATGATGGGATACACAAACAGTCACTTCAAGTTAGTGAACAGCTGCATCTTTCGGTATCAACAGGGGTGGTTAGTCACGAAAAACGGGCGATCGGATTGTTGGTAGCCCAGCAACAGGTGAACGCTGGGGGGAGCTAAAACGTTAAAAATGAATAAGCTGCACAATCAACAGCGACGTTACTTAAGCAAATTTGGCTGGGGGTATTTGCGGTAGTGGTGAATCGGGATAACCAGCTGAAGCCTGTCGGCTACCGCCTTTTTTCTCTTGGATTTGCCGGTTTTCGTGGCCATCGTCCGAATTGTAGTGCAAGGAGACTCTGCAAATAGATAACGTTTATGAATGAAGCGTACCTACCGCTTTCTTTTGGTATATCGTGCATTGAAATTGATCAGCCTACTGGTGCAGTCTGAGCCAGCATCGGATGACTGTTGAATAGTCTCTCACTCAACGGCGCGCGCAGCGACGTAGCAGTCTGAACTGCAGAGGAGTAATAAGTGCGAGACCTACTTGTTTGTGCAACAGGGATCTCTGCATATTGCGGTGTAGTCGACGGAAGGGACTCGTGCACAAACTTGCGATAAGCGCTCAAGGTCCGACTGCCAGGCCACCGCACAATGTGTTCATCGATAAACCACGACGCGCTGACTACGGCAACGGAATTGTTTCCCATGAACTTTACCACGGCAAAAACCTAGAAGCCGTGCGTAGTAGTCGGAAGCACAAAGATTGTGGAGCATTCTTCGTACGGCACTATCCTAGCAGCAATTACAAAAAAGAGGTGATGGGGTTTATAAAAGTGTAGTGAAAGTGTGCAAAATGGGCCTGAAAACCACATAATGTGGCATAAGAATGTGCATGCACTTACACTGAGTGTCATCAACAGTACAGGAATGTACTGTGTCAGACAGTGTTGACGTGGAATACATACAAATGCACTGATGGTAAGCAGTGCGTAAAAACGTCATATTCGGAGAAAAAATGGTATTTAATTACGCTTCCAGAATGCGCAATTAACGCCGGTCTTTTGTTCACAATAACGACATTGTCAGGTGCACTTACTGTGCACCACACCCTCACCTGCAGGCAAAGGTCCTGCAGTGGGGACCCGCGTGTCTTCTACCGCCGATTCAGTCATGTCCATAGTAGGAGTACGGATAGTTTCGGCAGCCCGCCAGTAAATTCGTTGGGTAGGGTTTGGTGGCGCATGTACATCATCTTTCAAACAACGTATGAAATATTCAAAGGGAAACGCTGAAAATTCATCCATTGCACCGTGAGTTCGAACATCGTTGAGCAGGTGCATCAAACAATACACACTGTACTACATTTGCCCGGGCTGGTAAAGACGGCCGAAGCTTTCTAAAAACAAGAATTAACTGACGGACAAAATCAAAACAGGCTAGGTGCAAGGTGTGGTGACAAAATATGGATACAAATAAATTTTTCCGAAACTTGTGGTATTCACAAAAATCCAGTATGCCTTAGAGAACAATCGACCTTTTGTACAGTAGAAACTGACGGAATTTAGTCGCTTTCCATCTTTCAACCTCTTTCAAAGGTCGAAAACGTCAAGCGCAATCACAGGGGATGGCAGGTTGTAGGTCAGAGGTAGGGTCTGATATCAAATTGATGCTGTTCACACCAAGACGGTGATTACGGTAGACCGGACAAAAACACCACAAATTCAACATTCGCTTCATTACTCTGAGGCATACCAGGTGCATATAGTCAAATGGGAATGTTAAGACCATGTGGATGAGAATGTCACAGGATGGGGGATCTCCAATGTGGCGAGCCGCGTTGCTCTGACATAGAAATGTGCCGTATGTCCTCACTGGAGGATGAAAGGATAGAAAGGTGAGTCGACATGCAAGGAGGACTCCTTTCTGTGTGCACTTGTCACAGCCCAAGTAGCCCGAGTGCCCTTTGACCTGTCTAACAATGCCCCGAGCAAGTATGTCCCAGATAACAGATCGCGGACTGTACTGCATTATGCGATTCGGTGTGCATCGCGGACTAACTAGCAATAAGTGACGGAGTTTGTTAATGCAGTCCAAAAAGAACTCCGCAAAACCGTATGGTTTTGATGGTCCACAGTAGATGCCCACAATGAATGGTTGTGTCTTGAAGGAGAAAACGATGCCTCCTAAAATAGGTCACACTTGTTTTTTCAACGCATTGAAAGGGTTACACCATCTCGGTACTAATGCGGTTTCCGTTGCTAGGCAATAGGAGATAGCGCAATAACACCTCCTCTAGTCCAAAATGTACATGCGCACCGGAACCAATATACCGTTTAGGGCATTTTCCAGGAGTACCCATCAACGTCCTTGGGTCCCGAGTAAGAGTTGGGTGATGCATTCGTAGCACTTCAATAGGCATTGACTGGTGAACTACTTTTGTGGGAGACAGCTAGAAGCAGAAGACCAGATCATCCCTGTTTGTTCTAGAACATACTGCTGCATCCTACTTCTTCCAAGGTCGCAAGACGCGTCCTGAAAGGAAGTTTACCAGTGACAACACTCCGCTCACTTGAAATACGTCTGCGTGTCAATGGACCTTCCACTGATGTTGCAGCCGTTGTGGCTACCGGTACGATAAAAACCTCACCATCCGTCACCACATGTGGCAAGTATGAGCAGCAAAGATCACCTATGAATGGTGAGCTGCATTTCATCACTGTACTTGGCAGTTCCCGTTTAGGACAACCTCGAAGGTGGTTCCACATTGAGAAGTTCGGATTGCAGCGATAAGGCAACTGCAGCGACAGCCGCTTCTAATAAGGGTAAATTGCTGCTTTTGATGGTCCACACACTATAGTTTGTACGTCAAATGGTGCACCTGAACAATCGTTTAAAGAAGAGCACAACTGAACAATGAAAGTTTCATGAACTTGTACGAAATTCCGACATGAACCACAGCGATACAAGTTTTATGAATGAGTTTGAAATACCATATCTCCGTAAATAAACAAACGTGGAACACAACAATCCCCCAGTATTCCTTTTAGGCATTCTAACAATATCACAGCTACTTGCTAGTTCATATCAAGTAACCCTAATATACCTTCCTGAACTTGTACAAAATCTCAACATGAGCCGCAATAGTGCGTCTCATGGGTGTACTTGAAATCTTATATCTCCGAAGCTAATGAACGTAGAACAAAATTGATATAATCAGCTGAAAATACTCTCGGTATGCTTTGCGTAATGACGTGGGAAATAAGTTGAACGCATTTGTATTTTGGACTGCACACAAAAACGTCTAACTTCATACCCGCCTCCCGGATCTTGACAGCACAGCCATAAGGAAGTGTTTGAAATTTTGCGTGCGGCTAAACAAACATCACTAAGTTTGGCAGGAACAATGATTGGCATTTTAGAGTGGAATTAACTAACTTCAGCTCGTACCATGATCAATTGGCAGGATTATTATTTTTGACATTTTACTCACTGCCCGCCGAAACCCGCGGGATACCGACATATTACGACGGACAGTGTGCTACATGGGCCAGCCAAGTAAGCGCAGTTGTCCCCAAGTAAAATAGGGTCAGCACGCTGGTGTGTTGTGATTGGTTGAATGCTGTAACCTACGCACGGCTGCTTCTGGATACAACGGAGCTGTCCAGTCAAGTTTCTACAATCACACCGTGCAAGGCTCGAAGACGTAGGGTGGAGGGGACCGATCATCATACGTGATCTTGTCGACTGGATGGATCTGTTGGGTCGCATGGCGTAGTTGTGAGCGGAGTCGAATGACGTATTTATTCGTGAACTGATGAAGCTGTTGACGCGGACTGCTTCTGATCGCTAAGTGCGCCGGTTGTTCACAAGCACTGAGAATTTCATCATCAAGGTGAGTTGTTGGTTGTGCGTTGGTCCTTTTCAGGGCGTGTTCTTTCATGGATGAACATAATACCTCTGAACACAAATGTTTTTAACCTAAATATGCGGGGAGTTTTCATACATTTGAGTAATTGTGTATACTGTATCTTCGAAGGTGCTTATGATACAGGTTGTTTACATGTGATTGAGCAAATTTAGTGCGCGTTGGATGCGCTCGGTGGAGCAATTTGATATTTAAAAATGGCTGCCTTTGTAAAATTATGTTCATTTATGTAAATGTGGTTCATATTTATTGCTCTATTGCTCATTACAGCTTGTAGTGGCCAGCAGTCGTGTGGCTTCCCTAAGGATCTCGGCTGCAACCGTGTTTTTCCGATTGTTTGTTCTGCACGCATGATTTTGTGTATATCTGCTATAGGAAGCCTGATATGAACTCAGTGCCAAGTTCCTCATTCGTGCCACTAACTGCATGTAGCAATTGCTTGCCCATTTCCAAAATACTCATTTACCATTCCATTCTTCTCGGTCGTTTAACCTGTACCTTTTGCAACGCGTCGTGCTGCCGTGTTGACAAAACTTTTGTTTTCGATTGCGTGTTTCGTGTGCACGTCTTACAGGAACTTTGGCTCAGGCTTAATAATAATAATAATAATATATATTTCTCAACGCACTTGTGAGAGGCACGCTCGGATGTGCGCGGTCATGGCAAATAATTACATGCGGTACAAAGCAACAAATGGATATATAACAAGAAAAACATTATATTTGTTGACAAAATAAGACGTAATCAAAGGGAAAATAGTCACAGTTTACAACGTTCGATTCACACATAATGAAGAAAGGCAGTTCGTCTGTTCCACGGATTCAGTCCAAAAAATGAGATGTCATATTAATCCACCTTTTACAAGGTTTTGTAAAGACGACGTTTCAAATATTTCAAGGCCACGCGGAGAAATACATGCAAATTAATCTTCGACGGATTTCGTCGTTATTTGACGTAATTCCATTCGAAAAAATGTTGAAATAGTTTAGTTTTGGCGAACGAGGACGGAAAGTTCCAGAATCGGGCGAAGAATTGCGCAGACTCCAGCGTGGGACCTCGATGATTGCTCGAAAACGCCACAAAGTTGAAAATCTTGCTAATCGCTCAGTCAATATGGAATTTTGAGTGCCCATTCATCACGAAAATTTTGCTTGCATTACGGAAGCTCGTGGGAATATGAAAAAGAGCGCAATTTCATGCGTTCATCGGGAAAATGTGAAGTAATCACATGTAATATGAAGATTTATGTAAATGTTATTTTTATTTTGACAAAAACTTTACGCGATATCAATGCTTCTGTGTTTTTCCAATAAAGTATATAATATTCACAAATAATTGTTAGGACATTCTGCGATAATTTGGTAACCAGCACCTACTTCTAGACTGATTATCACGTGATAATCAAAACTCCTTCCGAAGTTTTGACGTCGGTTTGTTTTATAAGGTAAATCTTCAAGCTAGAATCTATATTTTATAGCCCACAACAGTTAATAACGGTTAATAAGGAGGGTTTCAAAGCAGGGGGACAACACATGATAAGAATTCAGGTTTCAGTGGGCTTATTATGTATTTTTTGTATCAGTTTTTTATAGGGTCAATGTTTATGTAAAATATGTATTTCATAGCACGCTACAGTTACTAATGGATAAGGGGGACTTGAGGCAGGGGAGACAACGCATGATGTGAAGTAGGGTTATACTTAGATTAAATAAGATGAACAAAAGAGTATTTTTTATAGATTTTGTGTAGAGTTTTTGTATGCCGGTCAAGTTGACCGTCAATACTGGCTACCATTAATTATGGTCTGATTGATTACCAAGGTGAACAGGTTATTACGGATGGGCATATATATAAAATGTGGGAAAGTGTATATGTGAGATATAATCCTTTTTTTCTTTTTCTTTTTGGTTCAAGTGCAACTCTATATAAGTGATTCACGTGAGTAAAATGATGCGGTTTCGTGAGTGCGTAATGAATCAAATGCGAGATGGGGTATGAGTAATCGGTGGAAATGCAGTAAGCAGTTTCAGGCTAGATGTTTTTAGATGGGACCCTGAAAGTACAAACGGGTACACACATTTATCCTGCTGACGGCTAAACGTTTTCTGGACCACGTTCAAAAAGGTCATCAGTAGATGCACAAAGTTTGAGAATTGACATTATGTTTGATGATGTAAGGAAGCTATCCAGGCCCTTTTTGAAATGCTGAATGTCGTTACTGGCTCTGATTTAATCCGGAAGACTATTCCAAATATATAGGCTCGTATGTTGTTGCGAGCTAACAGGGTTGGTGAAGCGAAACCATTATTTCTTACACCATGTGAGGAGCTGCGTTGGAAATGAACGGCTAACGCTGTAGTGATGGCGTCCGAGTGTATCAGTTTATACAGAAGTGTAAGATTCAACTATAGTCTTCGTAACCAAAGTGGATCAATAGCAAGTGTTTGGCAACGTTCACTATAGGCAAGTGAAGATGAATATTCTACTAACCCTTTGGTAAATGATCGTTGACGATTTTCTAAAACAATCCTATCGGATTTGTGTAAGTGACAGTAGATGAAGGTGCAATACTTAAGTTGAGATCGAGCACGCATTTTGTAAACAGCCGGTCTCGCATCCGGTAGACCGAATACCTTTTTGATACAGCCTATTGTTTTTCTAGTTGTTGCAATCTGAAGGCGTACTTGTTCAGTGAAATTGAAGGAGTTTGAATACCATATTCCTAGATTTCGAACGGATGTGGCGGTGTCAGTATGATACCCGTCTAGTGAGACAGACCCATTTGGTATTTGACAACCATAAGTGATAATGTTCGACTTGTTTGCTGAGAACGCCATGAGCCATAAGTTGCACCACGACTCCAATGATGCTAGGTCGTGTCGCATATTTTGTAGACACAAGGCGAGGTTGCTGGGCTGGCGAAATGTGTAAACGATTTTGATATCGTCAGTAACCAGAAAGGGTTTGCCATGTTTAATAACATCGCATACATAGTTTATATACATGAGGAAGAGCAGTGGTCCCAGAGCACTTCCTTGAATCACTCCACTAGTCACTGGTTTTGGCGTTGAGCAGTGATCTCCCATTTTGACTGTTTGGGTTCGGCCTTCAAGATATGAAGGAATCCAGCTGTACAAGGGGTCTTGTATGTCAAGGGATGCTATTTCGATTAACAGACGCTTGTGGGGCACACGATCAAGGGCCTGCTGCTTGTCAAGGAGTATGATGATGACCGCATTCCCTGCATCGGCAGATATCGATATATGGTTCAAAAATTCCAAGTGACATCCCGGTAAACACACCGACTCTGGCTAGAGTTGGCAAGGAATCGGATCCGAATAGGCGTGCAACAAAATCCAGAGCCGGTCCGACTCTGGCCAGAGTCGGATTGGAGTGGGCTAGAGTTGATTCCCAGTTGGCCACAGTGGGATCCGGGTAGGCCAGTTCCGCTAACGGTACCTTTCTTATATTCTTGGTTATTCGCTTCTACTACTGAAGCAGTTCAAATCTTACGTAATCTGATGCTTACGAACTGCTGACAATATTGCATAAGTTTCACCGACTTCTCTTCTCATTGGTCGATCTTATCTCGCAACAAACCGGCAAACCAACTTAACAGTGTCATTCCCGTAATGAAGCGCTTTCAAATGACTTAACGCGGACCGATATGGAGATGGACAACTAACGTATCGAATAACTCTTCAAGTTGATCCTACGACGGGCATACTATTATGAACATCTTATACGTGACCGCTGAGCACGCAGAAGTTAACAGCAAAACGATAAGTAACGCGATAAAAACAAAGTATGTGTATACTTCAGATGGAAAATTGAGAGTCCAAGAGGTAACAGCAATTGTCAACCATTCCCGTTAGAGTTGGAGGCATTTTCAAATCTAGCATTCTGTATGCGAAATCCGAATTGAACAGAAAAACCTGAGGAAAAAGAGCCAAAAAATTGAGAAAACAGCAGGGAATGAAAAGAATGAAAGTTGGAGGAACAAAAAGCAATAACATTTCATAACACAATAGTATCTGAGAGGTAAGAGGCTGAAATGTAAAGTCACTGCACTAATCAACAAGACTTGTTAAAGACATAGCTTCACTATATCAAAAATCAAGTTTATGTGAAAAGGCATTATAGACCCCTACGTGGCACCTGAAGTTAGACCAGAATTCTGACAAATATCCACTACACGTCAATGATTTCGCACTAAAAGCTGTCATCATGTGAAATCATAACACGAACCAACACAACTTGTAACAGACGGGGCTTCTCTATGTTAACCTCTGAGGTGCACGTTTACCTGGTGGATGTATTCCCAGTGGTGGCAGTAGCTTCAGAGAACTTGGTGCTTCATTTTGATACACGTATTTGTGTTTATCCAATTCGACTAGGTCAACCTAGGTGAAAGAAGATATATCACACAAATTTAATGGCTCTTTTGTATGGTGGGTTAACCGCAACCAACCTCAAACATGCATCCACGATACACCGTACAGCTTCATGTTTTCTTTCGGCTTTCTCCTCCAGGCTTTTCTTTGCCTCTTTCAGCTCCGGATTTCCCTTTTAACTAAATGACCTTCGTAAATCTGAAAGGTTTATATCTGTTTCCGATAAGTTCCTGAGTATCAACGTTTTGACCTTCCACCATTCCCGTCTTTGGCTTCTTGGAACCACCTCATGAGGAACGAGCGGCTTCAAAAGCGTGATAAGCAGCTTCAGATCAGAGACCGCGAGGGACTTCGCGTTAATGGAGAATAATCTCACTGTGTCAGGAAAAGATGAGGCTGTTACCGTGCTATTCATTATAACGATTGAATGACATGTTGCCCACAGAACTCGCATGTACCTCGCGGATCGCGTATTATCTCAACAGAGGGGATTGGACACATGTCCTTCATTACCTGATCATCTTCGTCATCTTAGCTTCGGAATAAACATGACACAATAAAAAGCTACAATTTTTCTCTAATGAAATAATTTCATTCTCCAAGGTGGCCAGGGTAGTAATGGAGGAAACACCAACAGTGCTGATGGCGAGTCGTAGACGTTCCCAGCGTATTCGACGACATATAAAGGTACGATAATACAACCTTCGCCCGGAACTCATGGTGCATCAAAAGTTTACTAACCACGTGGCTTTAGGGAGTATGAAGATCAAAAAATCAAACGCCTAGGTGAAAATTAGTCTTCAGGTCAGTCTTTAGCATGTCTTCACTGAATAATAAAAGTAGGTTACATCACGCATACATCCGAAGTGACACGACATATTGCTATCTAAGATTATCCGTAAAACGCCACAAAGACAACAATGTAAAAAGCTACCAAACCAGAGACACTTGATAATCAACTGACGCAGAGCCATCAAACTGGCCTAGATGAACAAAATTTGCACTCAAATGACAACCCCCTATTAAGCAGTCAGACATATCTATGGCAGTGAAAAATATCATTCTTGGGTTATTCATAAACATTATTCAACTACAAAATTAGTCCCAAGATAACGCGCCATTCACCGGAGTTTCTCATTTTTGGTTGGTCAATGGAATGGAAAAGATAAGCCAACGCCTGGCCCACTGCTGGCCAACCTGGACGAGTCCGCCACGTGTTTACTGGGATGTCATACAGGAGCGCTTACTAAGGAAACCGTGCTGCGAAAGGTTTAAGGTTTTGTGACCTTAAGAATTCGACGATGGGCGCTTTTATCATTCTTTCAAACATCCATGAGCAGATTGGTGTGTGGGTTATCGGACGATAGTTACTAATTTCCTGTCTTCGATCACTTGTAGCGGGGCATTATGATCGACTTTTTCCCCTGGAGAGGGAAAGTGCTGGATAGAAGTGATATCGTGAACAAATTTAGTAAGAGGATGGGTACATCCTCACCTCTTTGCTTGATAACGACTGGTGGGATACCATCAGGTCCAGGGTGGATTGTGGGTTTAACAGTAGCCAGCTGTGAGCGGATACGTCTAACATCAGTCGAAATATTGTACAGAACTTTTGTTGATTTCAACGGAATAACGGGTAATACTGTGCACTTCACGCTAAACGCAGCAGCAAAATGTGGGTTGAACACTTCACATATTTCAACTGGGTCATGGACAACGGTATTATTTTTAAGAGTGATAACTTTTATAGGAGGGTCCCTCACGAAATTTTTCAGCCTCACCAGTTGCATTAGTCTCATGCTCCTTTACTCACTGCCAAGCGCAAGCTTTTGTTCGTTCGCACAACGCAGTTACGTTCTCTATTCTATGTGTTCAAATATACTGCTCATTTGCATTACTAGGGAGAAATCCAGTGTTCTTCCGCGCATCGACTTAAGTGATTTAAGTTTGCCATTCGCTTTTGCAGTAAGGATTTTACCTTGCACATAAGAATCACCGCGTTTTGACTTTATGAGGGCCAGAATATTGATAAAAAAGTGAAGTGTTTGATAAATTCCCCGGTTGCTACTTTTGGGTCCGATGTAGGAAAAGACTATTCCAATTTAAGGATCTTAGTAGGGAGGAGAAGGTACTCCAATCGATGTATCTGATCGGACGGTAGAATACAACTGTGGGTTTGATAGATGCACTGAAGTCAAACTGTCACTTGACGATATCATGATCACTTCCTAGAAATTGTTCCAGAGCGAATCTCCTTACGGACGAGATACCTGTAGTGAATATGGGATCCGAAATATACTTCTGTTTGGTGGGCGCTAAGACGTGTTGGTTCCATCCATTCAGTTGAATGCATGAAAGAAAATCAGTTAGCTTTGCAGGAGCTGTGAATGAGGTCCAGGAGATATTTGGCATGTCAAAGTCACCACCTATTAATTTGTATTCGCAAGGTGTTTGTTTCTATTGTCTCCTTTCACAGGACTATCGTCGGAACCCTAACTTCAAAGGTTCGCTGTCCCCAGGTGTCTCAAGGTTGCTCAAATTTGGTTTACGAGTGCAACGTGTACACGAAGTGAGAACGTCTGGCTTGCCTGTTACACTTTTCAAGCGTTGTTTTGTAAAAACACAGAAACTGGTGCGCATGCAATTTCAACATCCGGCTGAAGTTCCTTCTCTCGTTGTCTATTTCAGGTCGTCCGCTTACGTAATCTTCAGCGTGTTCCACACGACATGAACTTCCCTAGAACTGTGACATTTGATTCCCCCTGGACTAACTTGTTTGACCGTTTTAAAAACCCTTTTTCGTTGGGACTTTGATTTTCGTGTTGCCCTTGGCGTTGTGCAAATCACCACCTCGACTTTGTATCACCAATGCACTGGTTGTGATTGATCGTTACGTCTTTTCACTGTTTTTGCATTGCGCCGTAACTGACTGTGATCGCTGTCTTGTGTATAGACTACATTTGTCGTCCCCTTACAGTTTGATGCACTTGAAGGTTCCCCGCGCTTTCCAACAAGCTACTAAAAATTGTTTGGAAGTCGAAGAACACAAGAATTCAAAACGATTGCCGTCGAAGAAGACTCCCAGCTGTCGGAAACGGCGGTGCGTACTAGTGGTGAATTCCAGTGATCGGTTCGAAGGTGATGTCTTTTCAAAGGTACCGACGAAGAGTAACCATTTTTCCGAGTGGTATTTCTTGTTTAAATGACGTCGCTTACAACGGAACAGGCGCCAACAGTTTCTCAATCACATTCGACTCAGGCGAATGTGTGACAGTGTCCAATGTGACGGAGGGTTTGGAAGAATGGGCATCAACATGTTGGACTCCAAGGAGAGCAGTTACAACGTTGTTGCGAATAAGCAATCCTTTGGCGAGGTCCATCCCAAATGACGTTTGTTCTTCGTTGCGTGTAACACGTGATTGCCATTCGAACTTGATACCTGGAGGGATTTATACTAATTTCGGCTTGAAACCGGCTCTTCTTATAAGCACACTTTCTTTTCCCCACACGAACTTTCGCTCTTTTGTCAAGCGGTCAATCGGTTGAAATCGTTGTAGCGAAAAGGTCGTGTCCACAGCGAAAGCGTTTTTCACGCTGCTTTTCAGGTCAATCACACACAGAAGTTGTACGAACAGACAGCGTCAACACTTCTGGAGAAATCTCCTCAATAGATACCATAGCGGATGCTATGCTAATGAAACTGCGGCGGATCAAATCCACATCTGCCGGGCCAGACTGTATATATCCTCTAGTCCTTGACCATGAGGCTGCACAGTTAGTTGTCCCGCTAAGCGTCCTGTTTACAAGGTCAATTGCTGCAGGGACAGTGCCTGAAAGCTGAGAATCGGTTAATATCACTGGGATCTTCAAATGTGGACAGCGCGATCAGCCTTGCAACTATCGTTCGATTGTTCTGTGTAGCGACATCCTAGAACAGCTAGATTTTTGTTGGTATTTTGTTGTACAATTTGACACTTCCTGATGAGGCATGTTTGTTTAGCACAATTTTATGAGAAGTGCGTTTTCTTTTGTACACTGATTATTGAGAAGCTCCTATAAAATGAAAGTGACCTAAAGTGTTAATAAACTGGCACATGTGGTAAAAATAAATTGTGTGTATATAAATGTACTAAAATATATTTTTTGGGAGAACCAAGATAACAATTGGCAGTGTTACAAAATAATCTACAACAACTGTATACGATAAATTCCACCAACAAAGTTCGCTATATATTTGAAGAAAGTTCCTCTTGGATATCAAAGAAATTCTTGCAGATCCAGTTTATCCAGCGTATTAAAATCCGCTGTTGCCACAGTCAACTCCAAGTAACAACGACCACGTCGAAGCAGAAACCGAGGCGTGCGAGGACGAAGTGTGCATTGAATCAAACAAAGGACAGGCAATTATCCGTTTCACGGGATTCGCCTTGAAAGTCGTTCAAAATGTAAAACGGTCCTCTTGGCGCGAATCCTCGATTTTTAAATATTTTATAAAATTTTAAAATCGGAATTTCAGGCGAAGTACTTACAGTACATCAATTGTAAATAAGCGGCGTTGATGGAAAAAATGAAATACATCGAATAAGTCCCAAAATTATCAACTTGGTAATGAAAAGTTTTTTCACCATTTTCGCGGAAACAACCCGTTATTGACGTTAGATCTCTTTTTCAAGTCTTATAAATGCGATCATTGCCATTTTTGAGATGAAATACGTCATCCTAACACCTGAGAGTGCTTCATTTTGCGGCGTTTCACAGATATGGTGAAAATGGAAATATACGACCATACTGTGTCTGCTTTGCATTTCAACAAGAACATCAACACATATGATAGTGAAACATGTGTGACAACATTTTCAGCTTCTTTTTCTATACGATATTTGTATTATTTATGTTTGTTTGCAAAGTTTTAGGTAGATACTGGTCGATGAAACGTTGCTCTTAGAAATTGTTGGAAATGACGCTATCATATGGTTGTTTCCATCTTCGGTGTATATGGATTGGCGTAATAAAAGGGTACCATGTTCCACTCTATCATCTAGAATCTTCAGAAGTAAATTCTATTCACCCTACTATGTCCCGGACGACCCAGAATACTGGCTAACGCAGCTAGAGCTGCAATTCCAGTTAGCCCACATCACTAGCCAGTCTGCCAAGTTCACATACTTGGCTACCGCGTTGCCAATGTCGGTCGCACCTTATGTCAGAGACTTAGTTATTAGACCACCTGAGACCAACCCTTACGACGCACTAAAAAGCGCATTCTTAGAACGTGTCATCGTATCAGAGGTAAAACGACTTAAGCAGGTCCTTAGCGATTTGCAGCAAGGCGACCTTACTCCATCTCACTTGCTTCGGCAGTTGAGGCAGGTGGGACAGAACCATAAGATCGATGACAAACTTATGCGTTACCTCTGGATGCAGAGACTACCCGACTTTGTGCGGGCAATTATCTCTCCATTCATGTCGACGAGTTCCTTGGATGATTTGGCAAAATCGGCAGACTCAGTCATCGAACATCTTCCCAGCCGAATGCATCAGGTAGAGGTACACACAGAAAACACAACCGCCGACTTAGCAACACAAGTGAAAGAACTTTGTCTAGAAGTCCAATCTCTCAGCTTCTCGCTCTCACCCCACTTCCAGAGGACGTAGCCGTTCCAGGTCGCGTTCAAGAACCGGATACTGCTGGTATCATCATAGATTCGGGACCAAGGCACGGAAATGCGTTAAGCCGTGCACCTTCTCAACCGTCTCGGGAAACGCAAGTGCCAGCAAGTAATGGCGACAACTGTTGCTGGCAGTCCTACTCCTGGTCGCTCATTTTTCATACACGATAGAAATTCTAGGTTGCGTTTTCTAGTGGATACCGGCGCTCAAGTCAGTGTTGTACCGCCTAGAAAAGAGGATACACCTCGTTCGACGCCCTTCAAGCTACAGGCCGCCAATGGAACCCTAATATGCACTTTTGGCACACGCTCTCTTACGTTGGATGTGGGCCTACGGCGTGCTTTCCGTTGGGTGTTCATTATAGCGGATGTACCAGATGCCATTTTGGGCATGGATTTTTTGAAGCATTTTGGGTTAGTTGTCGACGCAGGCCACCACAAACTCCTGGATCCTCTAACGACTATATCCACCATAGAGACCACTTTCTCGACGACTGTCCTCAGCCCACTGTTTACCGAATCAAGCGGTGATGATCGATACCGAGCGGTATGCGCTTTTTAGTGCGTCGTAAGGGTTGGTCTCAGGT
>JTDE01000036.1:25471-69274 GCA_014338405.1 Paragonimus skrjabini miyazakii
TTATATATATATATATATATATATATATATATATATATATAAATTTGAACATAACTCACAATGGATCGCAGCTGTCGCATTCCCATAGACTATCCAGTCGGCCTTTTTCGAAAAGAAGCACTAGACCCAAAGAAAACCCTGTATCCTGTTGTCTCACAGGTCACACTTTTTAGTCAGAGACTCGGGGTGGGGTCCCCCAAGTCAACACCCTTCCGCAGTACAAACGACCGGGAAGTATCAGAAGTTAACCTTCTCCTGACAGTGACATTTCATCCAACACAACTTCCTCCTATTTTACCCCCATGTCTTCTGCTTTCTATGTGCCTTCGGGCGATAATTGTTTTCTGAGGCCAAGACAACTGGTAAACATTGGCGCTTTCAATATCGGCGCTCTCCGACAAGTCAGTCAGCAAGCTGCTCTGGCAAGTTCTCTCTCAATTCTGGAGTTTGATGTGTGCTATGTGTTGGAGACGCGAGTCTACGATTCCAGCACGGTTATCCATTCGAGCTCATCTCTAGATAACTGCCGATCCAAGCGCTTCTATCTCAGGGTTTCTGGTGACGCCGAAGCTGAATCTCGTGGTCAATCTGGAGTGGGAATCGCACTGAGTTCCAGAGCATAGCAATGCTTGCTCGATTGGACCCAAGCGAACAACCGCTTGTGCGCTGTCAGACTCAATACGTCGGTTGAAGTCTGTCGACGCAATTCAGAAAGGCGTTGTGTATTCATTATATCGGCGTACGCTCTGACGGACAGCTGTTCGGATGCTACCAAAGATGCGTTCTATGACGCCCTCGTTGACTTTCTGAAGCAAACTAAACACTCAGACATCATCATACTAGCGGGCGATTTTAATGTTCAGCTTGGTTGTCTTTCTTCAAATGAGAAGCGACTGGGAGGTTTGTTTGGTGTCTGGGCACAACGCACCGACAGTGGCGACAGACTGCTACGGCTGTGTGCATCCCACGGTCTCTATATTTCGAGCATTGCATTCCAACACAGGAAGGAGCACTGTGTTACTTGGAGACCTCCGTGTTCATCTCAGCCGTGGACAAAGTTGGATCATGTAGCAGTCACTTACAAGTGGCGCCACTTTGTTAAGGACTGTTGTGCCTTTTAGAGCAACCACCTGGACTCGGACCATGCTGTTGTGCGTGCCCGTTTTGTTTTGTCATTTGTAAAGAATACAACAGGTTGTAAATACAGGATACTTAACTGGCATTCGAGCGTCGAGGATGTAAAGAACACTTACCAGGAGGCGTTGGTGGACAAGTTGCCCAGTTCGTGTCAGGTGAGTGATCCTAACGAACACTGGGAACAAATCGCCGCAACTATGAAAGCGTGCGGTGAGCAGGTACGTTCCGAGGAAGTTGTTCAGTTTCGACAAAACTGGATTTCCGTCACGTCGACAAACCTCTTGAACAAGCGTCGATCGATCCCACCTGGTTCTGAATACGATGACGATCGTCGAGAACTTAAACGCAAGCTGACTAAAAGCTTGCGCAAAGACCGTGAGCAATACTTGGTCAAACAATCGAAAGAGATGGAAGAAGCCTTTTTATCTGGGAATAGCAGAAGGCTTTTTCCCCCGATCCGTGGTTGTACTGGCCGTCGAGTTGGTGTAAGTGAGACCATATGTGAAAAAGATGGTTCACTTATCGCCCATTAATCGCACCGACTTGACAGCTGGCTGAACATTTTGAAGATCATTTCAGCTGGCCGCAACCAGATCACGTGAACGATGGGACCCAATTGGTCAGTTACTGCATTCCAGACGGCCCTCCATCGGAAGCAGAAGTGGTTCTGGAGCTCAAGTTGTTGAAGCGTATTAAGGCTCCTGGTCCAGACCTCCTCTCTCCTTTACTTTTCAAGGATGGTGGGAAGAGGTTGATATCAGAACTGGCAAAACTCCTCCAGACGATTTGGGAGACTGAAAAGGTGCCTCGTGATTGGTGCTTATCAACAGTAATTCTCATTTTAAGAAAGGGGGCCTATAGTCTGTGTGACAACCACAGAGGCATCAGTTTGGTGTTTATTGCGTCCAAATTACTCACTGGCCTCATTTTACGTCGGATCACTAAGCGCAGAGAGTGTCAGGTACGCGAAGAACAGGCAGGATTCCGATCCGGTCGAGGATGCGTTGACCACATTTTTACCGTGCGACGGATTTCGAAGCCTCGGCATTCTTACAGGCAGCCGACGGTCGTGGTGTTTTTGGACCTGACGACGGCTTTCGATTCAGTTGCTCGTAACCTTCTCTGAAGCTGTCTCCTTCGCAAGGGAGTATCAGAGAAATACGTGAATCTGTTGAGATCACTGTATGCCCACTTTGCAAGCAGGGTGAGAGTTTATGGACAACTGTCTCGGGTGTTCATCACTTCTAGTGGTGTTCGTCAGGGGTGTCCGATTTCACCCTTCCTGTTCAATTTTGTCATGGACGACATTCTGGAGAGTGCGCTTCGGGAATCCAGTGGGCTTGGTGTTGAGCTTCCTCCGGGCGCTAGATGACCGATCTGGAGTACGCGGACGACATTGTCTTACTTAACTCATCTACCGAAGACATGCATACCATGCTGGACAGGTTGAGCGACCGAGTTGGTTTGTATGGAATGCGCTTTGCACCTTCAAAGTACAGTGTTGCTTCAAGACTTGGGCACTTCCACCCCTGCTTTCTTTGTTGCAGGTAATCCGCTTGAGACTGTGGACAGTTTAACATACTTGGGTAGCACTATCTCCTCGGTTCGCAACATTGCTGATGAGATATAATGCGGGAATAGCAGAAGTACGAGTTGCCTTTGCCAAACTGCGTCATCTTTGGCGTCGAAAAGACGTTCGGTTGTCGCTGAAAGGAAGAGTATGTCATACTTGTGTACGTTCTGTTTTGCTTTATGGTTCGAAAACGTGGCCTGTTCGCAAGGAAAATGTCAATAGGATTGAAGTGTTTGACCATCGTTGTCTTCGCCAGTTGGCCCATATTCAGTAGACTGACCGCGTGAGCAACACAACCGTTCACCGGCGCGTATTCCGGAACGCTTGGGATGCGCGATCAATTGGTCAACTACTCATGGCGTATAGCCCGCGATGGTTAGGTCACGTATTCCGGATGCCAGTTGAGCGTTTACCGTACCAATCATTATATATTGAGACCACCAGCAGTTGGGTGAAAGCACATGGTGGTCAAGCAACAACGTGGCGATTTGTCGCAGTCAATGGCTTACCTGTATCCATGCCATTTCTAGTTCTTCCACTTAGTCTTCTTTTATTACTTTTCAAACTTCTTAGTTGCGTTTTCTTCTAAGATTTTCCACGTCACTGTTAAGGTGAGCGGCGGCCCGATCCACAGTACCTTTCACTCGGGCCCATGGCTGCTATGATGATGATGATGATGATTGGACTTCCGAAGGTTTGATACTCGTGCACAAGTTCCATTTGGTTCAAAAGTTTGAATACACAGATACCTTTGGACCAGACAAACCAACGATATAACTTGTAAACGCGTATCAAATCACGTAGTTGCCACTGAAAATGAGGACGTAACTGAGGGAGCGGTCCACTATGCCACCTGAAATATAATGTTCATTGAAGTACTGGCGATCGATTGGAATCTGGAAAAATGTGAAATTTTAGCTGGAGCTCCAGTCGAATTAATGATTTCTCCGATGAGCTACACGAAACGTCTTGTTTCTGGTATCGATAGTTTTAACGAGGTTAGTGAATGCGTTGGATGTTGAACGACATGCTTGTTTTTGTGCTGTACACTGCGGTCAGATGTAGTTCGGACTTTGATACTGTTACTGACCTAGGATCAAACCGAGCTCGACACATCGGTTTGGGTGGGCGTACTTGTGCAAGTGACGGAGTCAATATACCTGAGTGAATGTGTACCGGTCGCACAGGTGTTTGGAGGTCTTACAATTCTATTCAACGAACCAAGACGGATTTCTTTGTCCCTCTCGTTAACGTCCAGTGCAGGTGTAGTACATTCGTAATTCTTGTCAGTATAAAGATCATTATGTACGTGTACCTGACTTAGACCACTTCAACAGACTGATATCAAACAGAGTAATAAAGCTGTTCTGTCAGTCGAGCATATCAACTACTGATCTACTGACAGCACAGTTAACTCGATGAAACAGTTTGTTCTAAGTCCTCGGCTACAATTAGGAAGTTTTCTTTGAGAAACAATTCAAATGTATTCCCAACTATCATCCTACTAAAACAAAACGTGGTACAGTTGGGAACAAGCTTGTGTGTTTCCAAAATATTTGAGTAAATAAGAAGCGTTTAACTCTAGGCTGCTCTGGGACCAACGACAGCAACTAAGCGAAAAGAACAAAGCATGAGGTGGGCTCACGTCTACACAGTGATACCCACAATACATCGGGCGAAAAGCGTTTACACCCTTTGTGTACTCTAAACAATACTATATGCAATATTCTTGAGTAGGGTCATCTGGGGTGGTTGAAACTTCGGGTATCACAATTTGTTTATAACGTTTTGTTCTTCTCAACCCACTTATGAATAGCGCTAAAATGTCTAGCCGGTTTAGTATTTCGTAACTTCTTTCAATAACCATGGAAGTAGGCGACTCCAAATGTAATGCGTCGAACGTATTGAAGATTACCGGTAACCTCGAAATAATTCACTTCTCTTCTTTTTGCTTGCTACAAAGAAGACTTCACAATTAGCTATTTATTAAAATTAGATAATGGATTCTCAGGAATTGGTAAGCTTCTAAATTGCATAGCGGTTTTTCTCTGACTGGCATCAACAAAAATCTCACTTCTGTGGCTTTCTTTTATAGTTGCCAGCATTTACACTTTACCTCGTGTTCTCGAAGATTCTATAGTGCTGTCATCGAGTTGCTTTTGAACTTACGTTCGAATGAACTGTCCGTTGTAACAAGAGTGACATCTGGACTTCGTAACAGTAGGTTCGCATTTGCTGCCATACGCTGGAAGACCGATGGTGATTTCACGCACGCTGTAGTCAGCAGGCGAACAATGAATAGTGGTTCATCTCCTGCGGACGGAACCTCGACTTATTGTCTGAGAAGGGCTGAGTAAAACATCAGCACACAACTAAGACAGAACCGACGGCCTCACGCGCAAATAAAATCGACTTCATATTTTATTTGTGAAACAGTGTTTTCGAGTGGAACCCTTTAAGTATGTAGATGCCATGGTAACTTTATTACTAAAGTTCTTGATGTTCCATTGGTTTAGATGTGCGACAGGAGTGCAGGTTGACTCTGTTTGCAAGTACGTCCGCAGCAGCACCCGTTATGCCACTGGACACGACTGCCGCGATTATGGAGCAAACCGGTGAGGTCGTAGTAGCTGAAACATGTTTGATAGCGGGGTGTGCTCTACATACTTTATGGGCATGTCTCATTTTACTGCTAATTTCGCGTTTATGTTCTCGTGCTGGACATTTTCATCGGAAGTACCTACTTAAACTGGAGAGGAAACAAACAGAACCGGCTTCTACCGAGACTACTGACCTTGGTGTCTGAATGACATGTTTTGCCTGATTAATCAGGGGGTGTTCACGAGGTGTTGGTGGAATCGACAATCAGTAAAAGCGGGATTGCGTTTGCGTCAGCTCTAGTGGTCTTATCTGTTCGAATACAGTCTAAAGGTCTGGCATTTTGTTTGCTGTAGCAGTCTTAACCAGATGTTATTCAGCTATCGTCAGCTGGTAAACGCATCACACATTGCGTTTTTCAGACTGTGTACGGTTGTTACGGTTTTCAAATTGCAATCTTTTGTAAGGCCTTCAACTTTCGAAAAAATTCATCAGGATTTTCATTACACTGTTTGGCGTTTGATAACGAGTTACACACGTGTCTTTTGTTTTCACGGTTTTATATGAGACAATCAGCATTGTTCGTGTAGACGTGCGGAGGAGGATTGTTGTTCATTGAGTTTGTGAGACTCAGTAGGTGAAAGGCAGTTATTGATAGCATGGCTCCAATGAGTTTATTGGTTGGAAGCAGTTGATCATTAAAGACCAACGTGAAATCGTTCAGTGTGTACGTGCACCAAATTAACGCCTTCCCACGACAAATACCAAACGCCGAATGAGAATATAAATAATTACTAGAGACCGGACGTATATTATACGAGAAATACAATCGGTCTCAGTCAGCGCTAAACGACACCGGTACGCGAAGGTAGCTAGGGAGATTGAGGATCCGACCGTCGAGCGCGCCAGGCCGGAAGAGTGTATTTTGATGCCATTGGCACGCATAGGCCTACAAGCATACAAACAAACAAGCGCGATCGTACGCACCAAGCAGACGGCAGACAAAGATCCTTACGACCCTATGTACAATGTGAACTTGGATTTTGGGAAGAATTATACACATCGTACAGCACGCAGATCGGGGTTAACTCCAGGTCACTACAATTTTTCTGGTCGCATCATAATGATAAGATTTTGGTGGCGTAAGTCCTGATTATAACGCACGGGCAGCGACAGGTCAAGACAGAAGGCGAACGTTCGGACAAAGGCTTAGGTTGTTTTGTGATTGTAGTACACTAACTGAACTAGAAAACAGGAATAAGCAATTCAAGTAAATATGTGTGCAGGGGTAGACAGCTGGATAAGTTGAGGAAGATTCTTGACAAGTATTGTGTATGCACTTTGGTTTACTACAATTATGGTCAACGCTTGTTTTTAATTCGAACTCTTAGGATAGAATGCATCGTGGATTTGTGCACATGATCGGTAGGTAGTCAAACTCATTGTCTTACGTATTTGACCGTATTTCGGTGTGTTTTGGTTACCTTTCACAATCGTGAGATGAGGATATTTTCTGGTCGCTTTGTATCCTCTCCCTTCAAGCTCCAATACAATGCATCTCAACCGATGAATGTGACCTAAGTCAGGCGAGACGGTTTTGTCCACTGTTTCACTTCATATACTTTATGGTTCCTGGTATGGGGCCCTGTCGGCCATGCAAAATGGCTTTTTATGATGGTTGTGTACTTTTGCATACCTTTTAGACGATGTCTGACAAGTGTCTTCTACGATCACAACTAACTTAGCGATTTCAAAAATGTTCCCCTGGCAGTATCATGTTCATTCATAAAAAACTATTTATCGACAATGGTTAATGAAACATTCTGACTTATGTGTTTTTCAGCCAGTATATCTCTAACAATGCAGGCTCAATATATTGCCTTTCGTCGACTTTGTCTCTCCCTTAGTCGGTTGTCCGCATTAGGTACACGCAAGGTCAGTTTGAAACATCTGTGTCCTGCTAACTCAATTGTTTTCTAGGTTTCGGTAGAAAAGATGGTGTTTCCTGGGCATATAACCAATTTCACTAACAAGCTAGAGCTCAAGAAACCGGAAGAAAATCAGGCAATCCCGATTTATCGTGTCTTAGATAAGGAAGGTGTCCCTGTTAGTGAAGACGTTGAGCCACAGGTACTCGATTTTGTACCACACAGCAATTCTGTATTATTTCAAGCTAGAAAAAGACTACGTTCTGAAGGCATTTCGTACTATGGTGCTTTTGAACACAATGGATCGCATTATGTATGAGTCACAACGTCAGGGTCGCATCTCATTCTACATGACTAATTATGGTGAAGAGGCTTGTCACATCGGTTCGGCCTCTGCGCTTGACAAAGGTAAGTACCAGCATCTCTTTGGTGCTTTTGTTCTGCCCTATGTACTTGAGAACTGAAGGCACTGGTCACGTGGTGATAGCCTTCAAACAAATAGTAAATGAACATTTCCGTTCTTAGTACTGTCCACTAAAAGACGCTCGCGAAGCCCTGACTGTTCTTGCTCGTTCGCCAATTCAGTGGACGTAGTCTTCATGTGCCTACCTCCTCTCAGTCGTTATTTGTTGCTGTCAGAAAAACTTTGAACTGTTTTCGCATTTAATGAGATTTTCGGCTGGCTTGTCTGTGAAATAAATACCAAATTAACGTTCTGTTTTGTTGTGGAGCGTGCCCCCATTCGGACTGAGATTTGAACTCGTGTGGCGTCACATCATGTGTACACGGATAGCCCCATGTAAGCGTTTGACTGGAATTGCCTCGTTGCTAAAGCGAATGGAATCCAGCTTCGGACGCGAAGACGCTGACGGACTTTAACAAGTCGGCGTAAATCCGGTTTTGTGTCCCTTTTCGGAGTATGCCATTAGAAGAGTTTATCTGAATGCAAAAACAGTGGTCAACTATGAGTAATATTCAACTTGTTACTTTGACTGTGCCATTTTTATACAACACAGAGCGTATGTACTGGAACACAGGAGCAAACCGTCATGATACGGCTGCCAAAGCCGGTTCTTTTCTTAAGAGTGAAAATTCAATGTAATCGGTCAAGATTCTGAGGATGGTACGTTTGACAACAATTTACAGTATTTTTGGTCCTGCCAATGTATCCATGTACTTCTTCTTTGGTCCAAGGTGATTTGATCTATGGACAATATCGTGAGGCTGGGGTTCTGTTGTGGCGAGGACTGACGTTGGAAGAGATGATGGACCAGTGCTATTCGAATGTTGGCGATTGCAACAAGGGAAGACAGATGCCGGTGCATTATGGTTCACGAGAACTGAATTTTTCAACTATCTCTTCTCCTCTGGCTACTCAAGTACCGATAGGTAACTGAACAATTGAATGCATGTCAGTGTGACCTTTTTACATCTTTGTAAGACTAATCTTTTGATTGCGTCATTGACTCACGCGGACATGGTCAACATGGCTCGTACCCATGGGGTTTACTAAGTTCGTAATTAATTGGGATAGTAGCACCGTATTCATGCAGAAAATGTACACATCCAAATTCAGCACATTGCTTCTTTACCCTGGATTGTTTCTGAGATAGCAACGTTGATGCACTGTTTTTACTTGGCATCTGGAGCCATTACTTCTGTTGTGAAGTAACAGTAGAATGGAGAGCTTTGGTGAGATCAGCAAAAACTCTGTCTATCTGGCGGTCCTACTGTGATTAGAGCCATTCACTTTCTTACCGTACTTAGTAATATGCATCATTGTCTTTTTTTCTTCTATGCTTTTTCCACAATAGCGATCCAATCGTAGCACACACGTACCTCATTTTGCTTAGTCAGTTATGTATATGCAAGGAACATATTGGTTATATAGGGTATTTGGTAGCCGGCTTAATAAATCGTCTGATTAAACACAGAACATTCTTACGACAACATAGAACTACAGTCTTTTGATTAAATATGACTGGAGCAGATGTTTCTGTTGCGTTCGCAACAGTCAAACGACGATGAAACAGCATGCGCTAAGCTGGCTTAGCGAGTCAATCTTGTAGGGAATTTGGAACATTTCAGTGTATACAATATACGAGAGTGCAGTTTGATTACTTTTGTGAACGTCCGAAAAAGTGGGATAGATTGACAACAGAATAAAAGAACATTTGATAGAACTCGAATTTTCCGCCTCTAAAAAAAACGAAACGGGTGCCTTGGTCCTGAGCACTGCTCCTCTCTTATTGCTCTAGGCCACATCAGAGGGCTAGTGCGAAAAGTCAGTTTGTCCCGCCCGAAAACGTGTGTAGCAGGAAGATACATGCAAATGTTCTTTAGCCAGAAGGTTGGAGGACAGTTACTAAAATTAGCAGTTAAAGTCACCAAGTGACCAGTAAGCGTGGCAGACTAAGAGTCAGTTAGGTAAAAAAGTAATGAAGATTACCTGTGGACTGTTTTGGGAACTTCTGTTCATTGCGATTGATCAAAATCGTTTCCTTTGGGTAAGAGGCAGACAAGTGGGGCTCCCTAACAATTATTGAAGGCACTGTGCTTATAGGTCTCTCTTCTGGATGGATATGAGACTATTTTCTTATCCCCAACCACCACACATTCAATATCACGTATGTTCGTCGGGGCTGGTTTCTGGGTGAATTGCTCCTCCTTTTCCACCTTCAATCAGGGGACGAGAGTACGTCTGATTTAGACTCTCCTGGTCAGTTTTAACGCCCTTCGATAATACTCAGGAATTCCTTCAAATGGTTGCTGTGTGATTCTCCCAACGTAACAGGCATAACAACAGATAAAGTGGTAAACAGAAAGGCAGAGAAAATTGATGCATACTATCATTAAGGTAGGCAGCAGTGTCAACCAGATACTCAATGACGTGATAACTCCTGTCTCAGGTTGGTACGTCTAATTTTATGATTACTGATCTCGTCAGGTAGATTTTTCTCGGGGCGAATAATAATGAAACAAAGTATCGATCATATTTTTACTTTTTTTTCCAGTAGCATTTCAGTATATTGCATAAACTGTTTAACTCACTTCTGCTCTCTCAATTTTTACTCATTAGCTGTCGGTTCTGCCTATTCATTCAAATTGGCGCGGAACGGTCAAGTGGTCGCGTGCTATTTCGGCGAAGGTGCTGCTTCTGAAGGCGATACTTTTAGCGGACTTAATTTCGCGGCCACCCTCGATTGTCCGATCATTTTCATTTGCCGTAATAATGGCTATGCGATCTCGACGCCTGTTCACGAACAATATAGAGGAGATGGTGTAGGTCAGTCAGTTGATCGTTATTTTTTAAAGGTCTCTTTCCAGAGAAACTTAGATGACTCGAGTTTGAAATTATTTTCACTTGTGGTTGTTTCTTTCTGTCTCAATTCAGTTGCTCGAGCATCTGCTCTCGGAATGGTGGGTATTCGCGTAGATGGCAATGATTTGTTTGCCATGTACAACGCTACGAAGGCTGCACGTCAACTGTGCGTTAGTGAGAATCGTCCGGTGTTGATCGAAGCCATGACCTATCGGTAAGTTAATCTTCCTCTTCCTCTGTGTATCCACATATGTGTAGGTTTTTATCTGACGGTAAGGTAGTTATCAGGCGTCGTGAGGTTAGAATGTCGACCGATATGAAAGACACATGGAGCCCCTGTGTGGATTTGACCCTATTGCATTGGGGTAGGCGCGGTGTTTTGAGTCCCCATTTCTTTGTTTGTTGACTTAAACCACCCGGTTAATGGTCAGTAAACACGGAATAATGTAGCGTTGACACAAGTTTAAAAGTACTGGCACCACTTTTGTTTAAGAAGCGACCAGCAGTATGATTTAGTCTCTGGTTCGATTTTACTCAATCTCTTTGTCGCTCCTAGTTAGGTTCGGGCATCCTATGTTTATCCATTCTACATATAACCGTATAGACAGCACAGTAACAAATGATTTGTTGTGTGAGTTTGAGAATCCGATTATATCGCTTCACTTGAAATCACGCCACGCCATATCTTGATTATCATCCAGGTTGGGCGAGTTATGATTGTCTGTCTTCCTCAAGGTGATGTCATTCTGTTTTGTATGAATGTAGAGAATAATCATGCGTGTATATTAATCGATATTATATCATGTGAAGTTCACTGCACTAATGTGGAAACTGGTTGATATTTGTATTCGAGTGTATGAAGCTGACACGTGTTATTAAGTTATTCGGACATTGTGGACGGAACTGGTTACCGGCGTGCGTTAAAGGTTTAATTGGGTGCACAATTATTGTTGCGAGTTTATACTGATTGATTCCAGACAATGGGATGTTTAATGACCATCGGGACTACCTCTGAGCACAGAGTTAGTCTGTATTGTGATCAGCCGTTCATGACCATACGTCAGATAGACATTCTGTTACCATAGTTTAAGCATTTGAAACCCGCTGTCTGTGACCACACAAAAAGGGTGGTGAGGTTGTTAATTTCGGGTCAGTACCCTAAGCGTTCTGCGGTTTGCGCTGACACGCACTGTCCAACTGAGCTTCGTTCTCTCGTGTTGGTTTCAGTGACCTAGTCGATCGGTTAGGCCGGGTCAAGTGAGCGAGTACTTAACGGTGAGCGCTGTTGGTTAGCCGGTCGGGGAATTCTTCATGGTGGTTGATAAGTCATCCGCTGCATATAACTAAGACCAACCTATCTCGTTGTAAAATTGAATCTGAACAATCGGAGGGGTACTGCTAGTGTAAAGCAAGAACATCATGACCGACGGTTTGTTTAATATGTATTGGCGTTATATTGCTCTCATTTAAACAGCTTGCACACTACTTAAAACTCTTGAAAATAAGAAGAGAAAATGAGATCTATACGGGATAGAAATAATGATTAACCAAAGCGATAACGCACCTTCGGTTTGCTATCAGTTGTTGTATTCTGTACAGTGATTTGGGCTGAAGCTACGGGTCCAGGAATATGTGTTCAATGAAGAATCCTAAGCAGTTTCTGGATGATAGTTAGAACCAAGCCTAAGTCACGGCTTACGACGTTCGGTCGACTGCTCACCAACCCGTGCCCAACACTACGTCATTGGTGTGAATAATAGCAAGCTCGAGAGTGCTGGAGATTGAGCCCAAGTGACCGATTGTGGGACAGTTATCCATCTGAAACGAAGTCATCCCTGTGCAAAGCTTGGCTATGCTATTTGTGCAAGACTTATTTCAGAATGCAAAATGGTTACAAAAATATTAAAAGGACGAATCGAAACTGAACCTCAATCTGCATCGGTAAACTTTTCGCATGAGTGACTGCCTATATTGGCATCTCCTCCTCCTGTGCTACGGGCTCATTTCACGAAATGAACAGTCCGATGTAGCACGAAGCATTTACAACATTACTGGTGCTAGAGGTCTCATAAAGTTCTTTGCTCTATAAGCTTGTGTGTGTGATGCAGAAATGAATTCCGCAGTTCTTGAGGAATTAGTCTCCTCTTCTGTTGTTTTCAGGCGTTCCTGTACTTTGATTCAATCTAAATTTCTGACATATTGTATAACTATTGATGAGTAGTAGGGGATTTTGACAATGATATGCACTACTGATGAGCTCTAACGAGAGCGAAACTCGAGTCTAGTGCTTCCTTTCGAAAGGGGCCGACTGGAAAGTCTATGTGAATGCGACAGCTGCGATCAATTGTGGGTGATGTTCAATCTATATTGTATAACCACATACTTAAATGTGTTAATGGTCACCCTTCTCGTATGAAACTGTATGATCTGAACATAAGTCTTATTTGAATCACATGACACCCAGAGTTTGATATACTGACTATTGTCGTTTCGATGTTTGAATGTGTTCGGGTCAATCTTAACCCCAGAGTTAACGAATGCAACTGTCTTTTTTTCGTATGCCCTTCTAACTGTCCAATCAAGCATTATTTGCCTTTACACCTTATTGAACCAAATGTTTAGGATATTATAAAATTTTGTACAGAATGCATAAACGGAAGTCGCATTAAATTCAACTGAAACTTCAAAATGAGCCGAAAATGATGCAGTGTAGCGCCAGGATAATGCAACACGGGGATCGTGGGGGCAAATTTACTTCAACCGAATGTCATGAGGATCGATTATTTTTTGTTTAGACGACCCTTCGAAGGTCCACAAGGTAGGTTCCTAGTCATTCGCGTTAGATGTAACAAAAAGCTATTCTCAGATTCTGTCTCAATAAGGAGCCAACTCGTCGGGGAACCTCAAACATCGGCATCAATTGCTTTATGGTAACCCTTTTCAGTCCATTCCACCTTGTCAATAAGCTTACCAAAGACAGCCTGAGTGAACGAGGCTTGTTCGTCTAGTGCGCGTTAAGAGCAAAATGCTAAGGGCATTGATTCGAACTGGACATCCCCACTTACCGTCTTATCTAATGATCGTAAGCGGTGGGTTGCAATTACTTAGACTCTGTTGGCAAGGTCTGTCCATCATTCGATCATGAAGGCCATAGGCTTCCCTCCTGTTAAAGGCAACACAAACAGTTTGACTTCATTTATAGATTTTTATTAAACTTGTTTCTTTGTATTTTCCACTTCTTTCCATGTGTTAATGCTGGTGTTAGTGGCAGCCCGAACCATGACACAAATATTTACAGCAGTTGACTGCGTGTTAACTTATTCATTTGTTGTCTAACTAAGTTACACTTTGCTGTTATCTTTACATTCAGTTTATCTACAAATTTACCACAACACAATCACAGATCCATTAGAATCAGTGCTGGGGGCGATTCTTTAGTTTGAGTGATGTCGATAAAGTACAGTTATTCATGGAAGTTGTTTATAACCAGACGGAAAATAACATCTGCTAAATGCTACCAATACAAACGCACAAACTCATTTACACCAGTGTCGGCTGACCACAACAAACATTAGTTCGTTTCTGACCATAGTAGTTTTCATATTCCGGAATCCACAAAAGTTCATCACACTCGATGCATGCTGTGCTGGCGTCTTCGAGTAAAACATAATTACGACCTTCTATTAGGTGATTTCCATTTTCAGACTTATTTATACACAGTGTATCACTGTTTATCTGGTTGGAATGAGGACAAAATGTTGTCACAAACGAAACACAAATGCGACATAATCGTGTTCCGGACCCACTTGTCTGGCATTCAATTTGTTCGAGGTCTCGTTGTGAGTCTTGTCGTCCCAACACGTGCCCGAGTTATTGAATGCATCATTGTTAGTCTGATTCTGGAGAGAGAGGTGATGTGCTTTCGTCTTACAGTGTCTGCGTTTTGTTGTATCACTTGTTACTTTCACTGGCTGTGAACGTCACAACATAATTTACATCCAGTAACTAGCCACTGGCTGACACTGATAAGAGCTGACCTCCAAACGATGGACCTAGTTCAAAAACGATAGAAGTGATCATGCGCCGAATAAACGATCCACGGAAGTCAAATCACGATAGGAGAACCTATGGTTGTATAGCTGCTGCAATACAATAGCATTCTCGCTGTTGCTTTTTTCATTGTTTGGGAGTCGAATAAAATAGTACTCCGTTTTTTGATAGCATGGTTCGGTCCGTTTCCACTATTGCTAACCAATGAACACGCAAATCACGCATCATCACTGCTAACCTTAGTCGCTTGTGGCTTTTGAGAGACGCTTGGTTGTTGCTGAAGGAAACGGTGCATACTAATTGTGTATAGCCTGTTACACAGTACGATTCACAGTCCTGGTCTGTTATCAACGTGGATGTGAACACACTTGCTGTGTACGATTGTCGTTTTCCCGATGCTTCCGAAGAATGATGACGCGGACTTTCATAACCCAGTATATTCACCACTTACTTGTTATGTACACACAAGTTTATTTTTCTACATCGTTGCTGTCTATTGCGAAACCATTTCTTTCAGGAAATGGTTACCATGTCTGCACTCGCTTGACCATTTAGAGCCAGGATCGGGGTCTAGCTGCAAACAGTACTGTCAAACTGGGCTCAGATGGCCTTCATTCAGCATAGAGAAATACACATCGAATGATTATTGTTTGGAAACAAGATATTATGATGGGACTGGATGTCTGCAAAGGGACGAGTGTAAACATTGGTACCCACTGCCTGTCAAGATCTAACTCGATGCTTTTTTGATGGAGATCTTGTCATGCTCGGGTTGTTTGCTTTGCAGTCCGCATGCCTTGCTTGATTACATGCGATCCACTGTGTTTTCATCTTACCGGTATGGATAGACTGTTTATGTGAGCTGTAGGCTGTACCACAAAACTGATCCTTTCCAACTTACTCCGAATGAGGTAGAAAGGATGCACTACGGCAAACTTCTACCACCATCCCATCTCTTAATTTGTTTTTATTGTCAAGCCATTTTTTAAACAACAAACTTACGTATGCCAGTCGACAGCTGAGAGGAGAATTATTTTTGAATAGTGTCTATAGCAGAGGAATTGTGCCCAAAAGTATAAAAAGTGTCTGCTACCATTCTGAACTGCTATAGTGCTTCTAAACTGAAGCACTGACCTAGCGCTATTAGACCAAGTGGACATCAGATGTCTTGAAACCAGATATTTTTCTTAATTATTCAGTTGACATTACAATTTCCGTACCGTATTGCCAGTGTCATTGGCCCAAACTAAACGCAGTGTAACTGAGACTCGGGTGCTTAGCATTTTTTTGAATAATTACACTGTCGTATCAAACTGATTTAAACTGACCGATTTGGAAAGCGGAGGACTTGAAAACTTCAACAGATGTGGTCATAAATTCCACTAAGACTTAGCCGAACTCACGTGATAAATTGAGGTGTTATCCTGCTGGGAACTTACAATCCAGTTTTAATCTGAGAAGTGAAGGACAGCGGGAAGTGTTCCCGCGTTTGCATATGGAAAACGGCGTTTTGATTACCGTCTGATGTGCCCAGTCCACTCACAACAGGGGCAGAAAGCTCTCTTCAATGCGATCGATCAGCAAACTTCTGTCGTTAGCTCGTCAACCAAAGCACACTTCTTCTTTCCGAATGCTATGTTGATGAGTATTCCACTCAGGTTAGTTTTTTTCCATCGTCGAATCAAACGAACTGTTATTGTTGGACCCGCGAAACGTGAACTTTGTTTGACGTCAGATACTTAGTTGTTGTAGAGACCCTACAGTCAAGTGTCTATCTGAGCACAAAAGCACTTATATTGACACATTGGAACGACGTCTGTAATTTTCCAACAAGACAATATCGTAGTCAGTTCGTCATGTCACAGACATGGAACTGTCTCGAGTATGTTTAACTGTTTGGAGCCTTCAGAATTTTGTGTTTTCCAAATGAGTCAGTTCGAATCTGTTTGATATGGCAACGTAACTGTTTAAGAAAGTTCTGATCATCTATGTCTCAGCCAAGCTGCTTTTAGTTCGCACCAGGCCCACTGGTTATGTTACCCAGGAACTGCAGTGTCCACTAAGTAATTGTACATATCTGGTTTTCAAAACATCTCATGCCAAATCGGTCCGGTGGGGTTAGGCTTGAAGGCATCATGACAACTCGTGGTGGTTGTATCGTTTTGTTACATGAATTTTCAATTGTTCTATATACAAGCTGTTTGTATAAAGTTATTTTTGTAGCCCCCAGTAGCATTTTCAGGTTTGTTGTAGAATTAATGACTGTCGTCAGCTTGGTAATAAAAATGAACTGCTAGGCGATGGAGTGACAGCAGAATTTTGTCGCGGAGTTTACTTATTGTCTGTTATTTGGGTCACTCGCGTGGATTTCTGCTTGTATTTACGAGAAACACTGTCGTCAGATCTCGACTGAAAAGTGTTTTTGATCGAAACAGGATTTGGGTAGGCACACCTGTTGACCACTGGTGCCTTGTTTTGAGTGTTATGGACTTCTGAGGTACAGTCAGATCAACACTGGGGCCTAGCTGGGTTGTGTTCTTCGCAGTAGAAGCGACAACAGTAAAGTAAGTCACCTATGATAAATCAGGTCTCAGCATGTTCCACAAACTGGAGTCTATGCCGTCGATCGTTTTCGTTTGACCGCTCATGTATACTGGCTGGCGGGCTTGCTGCACGCGGGCGGACGCGTGCAACAGCTCACCATTAGAATAGTGAATAAGTTTACCCCGTCCCCTGACAGCATGGTCATTTTGGCGACATTTTGACTCGACGGTCATTGTCCATGGCAAGACCATCTCAGACGCGTGTCCATCAGACGTTGTTATCAAATTTAGCGTATCATTCACAAAAATCAGCGATTAATCTCCACGTAGATTATCAGTTTCAGGGAATATAATCATCCCAGTTAGGTATGCAGTTACTTTGAGGAGTATGCGAAATACTGGGTGTTAATCAACTATATAGGTGTGAATCAAAACAGGTTACCTCAGACAAATAAGGCCTGGAATTATTGCAAACAAACTGTCAACCATAGCAGACTGAAATTCTCACAAGTTGCACGTTGTGTTATTATACTTATGGACCTACATAAATTTTAACTTCCAGTTCGTTACCATCGCACACAGGCTGTAATGAATAGGTGATAAATCGATAAATCATGTTTCATTCATAACGATGCTGTTAGATTTGTATTAGGATTTCACGCACGTTTTTTTAATCGACTACGCTCAACAGGACCCATATACTCATCCCTGGCATAACATGTTAGTCTTGACTCAGCATTTACATGTTTGACACTTTTCCACTCTATGTTTAATAGCTCGACCTGTGTAACTATGTCATAAGTTGGGACGCAAACCGACGATCGATATCGTCCTCTCAGTTCGCTCATGATATCTTTTTGGGTCAGCTGTATAGCCAGAGCTTCGTTGTAATCCATCCAGTCATTCAAAGCGGCCATATCGAGCACATTTTATCAAACCCCTATCGTCTGGTAGCTGTACTTCTGTCAACAATACTAACGTTACATTTACTTCTGATATCAAATTTGGCCAATTTTGGGTTCATCTTCTGAATCTTTTGTATCCATGGGTTTCGAGGTAAAGTTGAATAACCGATTTGAACAGTCTGGTTTTGCAACCAAATGACACTACACCGCTACGTTGTTCCTGTTGTCCTTCTTCTGACACGTTGCACCAGATTCAAAGTTGGCTTTAAATTGCAGCTTTCGTTTTAATGGGAGCATTTTCAACTGATCTCCTCGAAACTGAAAGAGGTTTTATTGTTGTTGTTGAAATTCGTCCGTTGCGTGTGCATCCTGTGCGCTACCAGGATTTGAACTCCCGTAATTATTCCCATGACGTAATCGTGTTGACCACCATGCCATTGACCACTTAGTTACGAACGTATTGGCACATGCACATGCTTACTTGGGCAGATGTATGTCACAGCTTAATTTGAAGTCAACTGTAGATCGTGAGTAATGCATAAATTCAATCGAATGTCAACGCCAGAATAGTGGAGAACTTCAAACCCCCGAAACAGTAAAAGCAACCAGTCCTGTGTAGTTCACAGGATCATCACAAATAAGGGTCCTAAAGAGTTACCACATATCACTAAAATGTTCTTGATGTTTTTTTGTCGAACGGTGTAATATGCTTAATTGCACATTTATTTTCTTGTTCAGAAAGGCATGGCAAATTAATGTAGTTTCAATAAAAAAGCATACTATGAAGTCATTCTAGTGGTTGGGGTTAAGTATTCAGCACAACATATGATCGTATCTCCCGTAGGAGGGGCTGTATGATGGTTTGAACCGCTTTGATAAGCGCGCGTGTAAACGCGTCGTCATGATGTTTTGGTTGATCGTTGGATTGGGCATGACATGACGCAGAATGTACATTCGATATTGAACGAGGCTTTGATGTGATTCGTGTCAGGAAATACGAACTGTCAGAACAATCGTTGAATAACTAAATTGGAATCGGTCTTCATTTTCTCTTCTACTGGGAATATTAGCAGCCACTTGGAACTAGATAGTTAGTTCCACAATGAACTATAAAAATCAACGTGTTAGCGAGACTGCAGAATTCTTGATAGGGTCAAGACTCTGATAAGATTTATGTCGGATTCTTAACGGACTTAGGACAGGGGGGACAGTTTTAAGTCGTTACTTTTATTGCAACATCATTCTTAGATCAATAGACAAAACTTGATGCCAGAGGTTTTGTGCAACTAATCTCAGGGTTGGCTATACGAAACGGTTTGATAAAGTGCTACTGGAATTTCCATACTACCTGCAAGTAGTATGCTTAGGTTCGATAATCGATACTGACCCCCTGTAGAGAAAGAGTTGAGACAACTCTCCGTTCGAATAGAACGTTGAGTAAGAACCTCGTACAAACTTAAAGGCCTGTTGAAATGCTTTGTTTTCTTGGGTGGCAGATCTGACTTATTTGGAGGCAGCTAGTAATGCTCAAACAAGGTCGGTTGACATCATTCTTAACTGTAACGGAGGCTACATTGACATTTTCATTTGACGTTTGTGCGAGCCACGGTATCTTGTGATCAAGCTCGAGGCATTTGTGAATTAATGGGCAAATGATCTTTACGCACACTCCCTGATACTTACCATCAGTAGCCAAATAAATGGCGCGCAAATTTCGTACATGACAAGCAGGAAGGGTCTGTAGTGGTCCACCAGGTTCGGAAAAGATCAGAGATTTGTTAGGTCGGTTGAATGTTTCGAATCGCGATGTCTTTAGGCCCGATATCTTCTGCTACCCTGACGTCGTGATCGGGATTGTGCACTACATCGATCTAGAGGGCTATGCTAAGACCTCGGCCCTTTCAAGCACAACCATGTGTGTCTGGTCTGAAGAGAGCAAACACACGAAAAGCAGATGCACTGATAAGGTTGTATGTAGAACTACTGACCATGTAGGGGTGTTTAGGCGGTGAGACAGGACTTATGGGCATACAACAGAATTATTTTTTAGTTGTAATAATGCTGTCTTTTGATTAAGGAAAGAAGGGGCCAAGAAGGGTATCCTCAAATACAAGTGCACACTGATCACCCAACGGTAGACCGTCATCACCGGGGTGTTATCAAATACGGTTGAAAAACTTCCGGTATCAATCAAAAGTCCGATTTAGCATCGAATGCATCCACTACTCGCAGCAATGATCAGAATCTGACGACATTGTTTTATTCATTGCGTTCTTGGGCTAGACAGACACATCACTACCATGCGACTGACATTTGAGCCGTTGGTTCCGAGTGGTATCCTTCAGGTAAACCCTGTCTGCTGACTTTGGGTGAGGCATCTCAGTTCAACCCTCTTCCGCGGCACAAACGACCAGTATTGTCACTGTTTATCATTCTCCATAGACAGAAACCTTAGTCATTCATCACCATTTCCACGTTTTGTTTTACATCCCTATTTTTTCTGTCCTGTACGTTTGGGCGATAATTGTTTTCCTACGCCAGAACAACTTGTAGACTGAAGCCTTCAATGTCTATATTTTCAACGATATAGGTCGGTAAGCCGGTTTGGCGGCTTCTCTATAACAGATCTGGAGTCTGATTTGTGCTGTTTGCTAGACGCGAATATGCGATTCTATTGCGTTTGTCCTGTTGATTTCGCTCTTATATAACTATCCATCCAAATACTTCTCCCTCAAGGTCTGTGATGACGCTGAAACTGAATCTTGCTGTCAAACTTGAGTGGGGATTGCAGAGAGTTTCAAAGCAAAGTGATGCTTGTCCGACTAGATCCCAATGAACAGTCACCTGTGAGCTGTCAGACTCAGTACATTGGTAAATTCCGTCGGCGCAGGTTAGAAGAACATTTTATGTTCATTGTATCGGCGAACGCTTCGACGAATGGTCGCTGAGGTGCAACGAAGAATCTGTTCTAGGACGTCTTCGTCGACCTCATGAAGTAGATTAACCATATGGACCTCATCATACTAGTTTCATAGATTGCCGGTGGATCACCTAAGTATAATACTACACCTTGAAGTAACATTTCATCCATTGCTCATGGAACGTTTGCCTGGGACGTGCTGACACAAAATAAGAGACGGTTATAGTGGAACAGATCACGTTGGGTATTGATTGTTGTAAGTTGTTTCGAGTCCTCGATTTGAGGTTCAGTGCCAAACTGGTCCAACTTAGCAAAATGTGCCTCTGTTATTGAGAACTGTGGGTAAATCATCCTGTAATGGCGGTGGATATTGATGTGTTTCCAGGACAGTGTTCAAAACAGTGGGCTAGCCAGTACAAATGCTTCTTGAGGCTGCTTGTGATGAATAAGTTGTAGACTTGATGGCCTGCAGTTTCTCCTTCTGACTCATCAGCGGTACAGCTGTGTAGAAAATCGGACGTTTGGGACAAAATACAGGTTTGACCCTAGGTTTAGGGTGTAATTTAAGTTGTAATTGAATGTAACGATCATATTCTGCGACAAAAACTTCAGTGTGATGTTTCTGCAACTTTTCAGTAAGATCTTTCATTCGTGTTTGTAAAGGAAAGCTAGAAGTGTGAGGTCGAGAAGCGTGTAGGTGGTTACAAATAATGTTGAGAGATAGGCTGAGTACCCTTGCATTCTCTATCCAAGTCAAGTCTGAGAAGGTCGGAATTGGATTTTTATAAGTAGCAAAATGCATTAATTGACTACCCATTGAATGACACTTTCTGAAGTGTTGCGGGCTACTTGACTCGTGAGTCTGCATGTTGGTGATCGTGAATTAGTAAAAAAGCAAAATTTTTACGAGTTTTAATGTCCATTGTAAAATTGGTCAGTAACCTACTAGGACAGCTCACCAGTTTCTTGGATATCGGATGAGCAAACTGTTTACTTGTCTGCATAGAACAATCGAAAACATTACTGCGCGCGATTTATGAGCTGACAAATTTCCCTGCATGTTATCAACTGTGTACTTCAGAATAAGAGAAACCAGAGGTCAAATATGAAAATAAACATGCAAGGGAAACATGCGGCGGAAGTATTCATTGAACAGTCATTTTTCTCGTAACCCTAGCAGTGTTAAGCTTACAAATGAGTCTTTCTACGCACATACGGGTGGACAGCAAAGTCTCAAAGGAACTGCCTCGTAACATAACGTAACAACTGGGGCTTATCGTCGTTTATTTGGGTGCGCTTTGCATGTTTTATGGCCTACCTCGCGATACACTATGTATTAACGTTTTTTGAACACTGAAACTCGTGCGAACTGCTATTCACCTCAATACCAGCAAACAGTTGCAGGCTGTTTGGTGAGAGCTGTGTGCTATGTGTTTTGACCGTGAGACTGGATGTACGTTCAGCTGTATTGGTATTACGTGTTTTATAGCAGTCTGACTGTTGAATCATAGCAGTAACCTGTTTGAGGTTGATGTACGGTTGACACTCAATTGTGATCAATTTCAGAGTTGATTCTTACACGACGTTGGTCAGAATGCAAGTTCGCATCTGTACATCGGTAGAGGTAGGCTGCTGACGAAAACCACACGTTCAAATTGCCCGTCACTAATGAAACGCATTTTGAAACGATTTCGTTCGCGGTTGTCAGTGCCTACATACGTGACAAATTCGTCACCTTATCTTTCAATCAGACCGAGACGTTGAGGGCGGATGCTGGAGAATGAAGCATGCACACCGAATTTCAGCACGGAAGTTTAAACTGTTTTATCGAAGTTAAAGTTGCATGGGCATTTTTGAAAAATGAGGGTAATTTACTTTGTATGTCTGACAGTTCCCAGCTTCCGCAGCAATAAAAGGGTATTCCTCGCGTCGTCTTGGTTAGAAAAATTCACACGACAATTGTCTTCCTAACGTTTGAATCACTTCCGGAAGGTGCCATTGACTGCTATGTCGAATTAGACTTTCGTGATGCTGCTCACCACTTTTCCTTCTTAGGATTATTGGAAGTATATGGAGTAGATTGACAGCTCCTTTGTCAATAGATCCACCAGTTTGAGTTGCTGTTGCAGAATTGCCTTCGAGTTTTTCGAAGGCACGGCGTCATCAAACATGTCTTTTATTGACTACGCTGGCCAATAAGTCTACCTCATGTAAGCGTAGCCTGAATTCTAATCTCACCCGTACTAAGGATGTGCACTATTGACGATCTCTAACAAGATAGACAATATTCAGTGCATTCATTTGCCAGTGTTTCCCTATCTACTCACCTCTTCGAAATGCTTAAGTTAGCCGGTTAGAATCGAATTTGGTCAACGGTATGCTTCCCACATTTGGCTACGTGTACGTGTCAGTCATTTATCGATCGTTTTGGTTGGCCTTGAGCCGTCTGGGCTTTTCGCCTCCACGATTTGTCTAGCTGGTTAAACATCCATCTGGTTGCTGTTTTTTCCACTATCCACCTGCTGGCCAATCGCCCACTATCGTGTGGTTTGTATTGAGTGTTGGCAATTCGGTTATGTAGCACATTTAAAAGCTGTTGGGACCAATCCACTTTGTGTAACGGTGAGAATACAATGAAAATTCCGAGCAACTCACCGATACACTGTTGATATTAACACAAGGACAACGGGAACTGAATTACCACTGACATTTCTAGGTCGACGTCGTGGGTGACTCATGTGGTTCAGCAACAATGCAGCTGTAAGCCCTTGATTATCAGTGGTGTTTGGCACCTACTAAGTGTCCTTCACATAAACGGGTGATCCGGACGAATCGTACTTTCCATGGCGTTCGTGGGGAATACACAGTTCGAATGAGTGAACCAAGAAACAATTTCGTGGGATTTCGTAAAACTTGACAGTTCAAAACAACATGCATCTGCGTCTCCTGTGAGCTTGAATGGCCTTCACTCAAGACCCGTCGGGTCGACAAACTTGTTCGCGAATTGTCGGTTGCTTAGGCTGATTTTAGGTGTGTGAAACGAACAGCGATTCTTGAGTGAGGTTTAAGTTCATGCAGCTTTCCATGTTTTGGATTTTAGCCGTGTTAACCGGGAATCTGCGAGAATTATTCAATGAACTTTTTAACTTGTACTGAACGTCGCTTGTCGATGGGTGATCATGTTTGTGGACATGCTAGGACTTAGCATCTCGTCAACATACAAGGATTTTAACTTCGATGTCAATTACAGTTCAGCTGTACATGGTTTCCGCCGGTTGAACGACTTGCCATTTGAAGCCTGAAAAAGACATTCTTGGTTGATAAATACGCCTCTCTGATCATTGCCTCTCATGTATGATTTTCTTACCAAATCGGACAAAGTTCAACCATTCTTGCGTCTACACGTGGAAGTACATTTCATGCTCACATACTAAAACAAGTGAGAATTTGTACTCTTAAAACAACAGAAGTAGTCACTTAGATTTCGTGTGCATGTTCACCATAAAGCTAGAATGCTGGAATGCTTTTGCTGCTTTCTTCCTATCGGGCTGTGGAATCGATGTAACTAAAAATATTAATTTTTCTAAGGTTTCAGGTCGACTATTATATTTTCAGTCAAAATCAGTTTATTCTTTCGATCAAGCTACTGTGCGTATCTAACTGTTATGACACGCATATCGTTGAGCCGGTCGAATCGGTGTGAGTGCGAGACACGTTTTCCATTCTTGACTTGATAACGAAAAGAAAAACGCGATTGGCATTCGCACATCAAACGACTAAGTAGCACACGCGTTCTGCAGTTTATGAGGCGAACAATCTAGGGCGGTTGAACGGGAATGAAAAAATTCTCAAGCCAACAATTTGTCGGTTATATTCAATAGGTGGCCATCTGTTCGTCAGCTGGGTCATTTAGTGTCTAGTCTGGCTTGGGCTAAGTGTTCCTAACTGATTATCTCTTGTTCAAGATTTATATCTTGATACCTTCTCTTTCTGAGGTCGAACGGCACCTTCCTAGCCCAAAGTCGACACGTAGAAGTCAATGTGGTCGCTTAGGTCAGTCTTCTGTTTTGAGACACATCCCCTGTTGGAGTTGGATGTGTGCTGCTTGTCTTATGCGTGAATCTACGTTCCTAGCGTCTTCATTTTCTGTGATTCCCCTTTAAGTTATCATCGTTCCTGCCACTTCTGCCTCAGAGCCTCAGGTGACACCGAAGCTGGAACGGGGATTGAGGGAGCTTCCAAACAAAATTATACTTGATGTATTGGGTGTCAGTGCGTAATCGCGTTTGTGCTGTCTGATGTAGTGTGTCCGTTGAAATATGCTAGCGATAATCAGAAAGACGTTATGTTTATTATATGGACGTACATACCAACGAGCAGGGGTTCAGGCACCAACCAGAATACGTTCGATGATGCCCTCATAGATCTGAAACAAACCAGATACTGAGTCATTATTGTGTTACCAGGCAATTTGGGTGCTCAGCTGGGTTGTCCTTCCATATGTCAAAACCGGCTGCGGCGCATGTATAGTGTATGAGTCGTACTGATGGTGGTGAGAAACTGTTACAAGTGTGAGCATCTCATAATCTATATATCGAGTACCGCATTTCAGCACAGAAAACATTGTTTCTGGGGGGAATAACCGCGTGCACCTCGACCACGGACATATACTGATGGCGATTAGTTGTGTGGCGTAACTGTTAAAAAGTGACATACCTCTTGGACTAACATCTGTACTCTCATCACGCAGCTGTTGGTGTCCAGATCATCCTGCTTTTTGATCAGTAGTCATGCACATGCAAACGCTAAATGACTAACTGATATTCGAGCAAAGAAAGTGTGTGCGGTGTTTAGTGAACCGGGCAAACTTGGCGGATCATTTCAGGCGATCGAGGTCAATGAACGCTGGGAATAAATCGTAGCATCTATAAAACCTGACTGTAAAAACGCATATCCTTTAGGTCGTTGAGAAAGTAACCATCGGCGAGATCGTAAATCTCGTTTGATGGGATGATCGTACGAGTGCTGCTCTCTCTAATTCCCGATTGCGTTGACCGTCGATCTGGCGTTAGTGAAGCTGCTAATGAGGGAGCAACCTTGTTAAAGAGTTGTACTGTTATGAAGATTTGACTGTACAGACGGCCTACAACCCATGGAACGAGCAGCGCTCACAGGCTGAACCTGAACGGGAAATTTTTAAAGCGTCGTTTTAACCTGGCTGAGTTCCATACAGTAGTCGATCGCACCTGAGTCATTAGCTGTCTGGTTTGATCATGATTGTACACTCATGGCTGATTATCCTTCATGCGAGATTTTGATGCTTCTGAAACTAACACGACATTTTCTGAAGTGGTTCGCAATGAGACCTACACAACAGCTGAAACTGCATTAAAACCGGATTGAGGTGCTAGGAGGTGGCGTGATTACTTGCGCCGTTGAACAAAATATTAGGTTTTGTCGGTCATCTTGTTGGCGCGGAGCAGTCATGACAAACATTGCTGTTACCCTTCTTTTTTTTCGCGTGCTCGTTCTCATTTTTTGTGCAGATGGCCTTTTACAAATATACATTATTCTTCGACTTATCGGTTTTCATGCTAACATAGACATCGACTGGCCGGAGACGGTATCCCATGTGTGTGGCTAGACAAAATGGAACCATAGATAAAAGGTCAATCAGAACACTTCCGAACTGTTCACGGATAGGATGAACCAAATGGAGTAGTGGACGTTCCAAAGCCAACATCCGTGCTTACCGACATTTGGCGGCGTTACACATAGTTGTGTTTTCACGTTCATTCTAGCATTTCGTCTTCCTGTTTACTGATGTTTCCTTTCTGATTTGTTAGCAAACCTTTTTGCGTTTCCCCTCCCTAATATGGAAACTGTGCAGCGTACACAACTACTTTAACCCTATTGGACAGAACAGAATTTCCGGCGCTCTCGTTTGTCGTATAAAAGTTGACATGTATACGTATCCGTTATTCCTTATGGTTCTACCATGTTCACGTCAATACTGTCGTGTGTTTGCTTGCTAGGATTGTCCCCGAATCACAAGGGTAACTTTTAAGTGCAATGAAATAGTCATGACAAGGACCGGAACTCATGTGTACTTCTCACCTGTTGTGTTGTTCTATCTCGCCTGCCAAAGCAGTCTGTGAAACCGCCCTATCGTACATATTCCTGGTGACAGTTCATCAACTTTGCCAATGTTTTTTGTGTATTCGCTAATTTTATTCGTTTCATCGCTTCTTTTTATTTCAGACCGTGTTGCATCCACCTAACTGATTGTGGTTTGCTCTGGTAACAGTCAGTAACTTCGGAACTTTTTTGGTGTCAATCTGTTTATTTTGTTTGGTTTTTCATCCATTGCAGAGTTGGGCACCACAGCACCAGCGATGACAGCTCCGCTTATCGGTCCATTGATGAGGTTAGCTATTGGGATAAGAAAGATAACCCGATTTTGCGACTTCGAAACTATCTCTTCCGCCAGGGCTGGCTGAATGAGGAGAGTGAGAAACAAATGCGTACCGATTGTCGTAAGCAGGTAGGTTTGTTCTATTCTTCTTTACTACTCACACATAACTAGTCAGAATCTGCTCCCGTTTCTCCCCGGATCTATTCGTCACTTCAAATGTCGCTTCTTGATGTAGGTCTTACACTCGATGGCCTTCCGTGTATATTCTCTCGGCTATCTTTACACATCTGGCTGAGTTTGTCTACCCAAGTGTCAATGTTTTCGGTGATACTTTATTGGCTGTGATTTAACAGGTTAATCTCATGCATGTAACTCTCTATCGCCCATAAAGAATCTGATTACAATTTCTACACGTAATTGAATTTGGACGTTTAGAATTTTAGGTTGTTTCAACAATATTTTTCTTATAAGAGTGTAAACTAGACCGATGTGACGTAAATGTCCCAGGTTTCAACGCCAAAGACTACTGGATCAGGCAACCAAATGGACGCATACAAATTGGTTGAGGAGACGTCAAATTTGATTCACTTGGATGGAGTCAACTTTGTTGTTGTCAACATTCATCAGCCTACACTGGCGCACATCACTGGAGGAGTCACTTTTACTTGATAATATTCGGTTATGGTGTTCGAACTTCCATGGGGGTGTGCACTGTTCATCTGCGGATTCTACAAAGAGATGTTATACTTTTAGACACACACCTTTTGAGATTGTGGATTCTGCTTATGATCGTATCTGTTATGGGTTACGTTCACGTCCTGGACATAACGTGTTGGAAAGTTTTTTTTAAAATCACTACTCACTGTGATGTGGCGATCTGCGTCGCGCTCGGGTTGGTATCTCCATCCTTTTCACGGAACCTGTTTGATGGTACCGAGTGGTTTTTCTGGTGCAATCAGCATGTCTGCAATAGGTGGGATAACAGATACGGAAAGCTATCGAAAATTCGGGAAAATTATCGTTGAGCTAAACAATCACCTGTTGACGTCTGTGCTACATTGTGTGTTTTGACGATCGCGTTTCTCAATCGGAAACCACTCACTTGATTGTATGTATCGCCTTTAAATGTCAACTTGGTGAAGACCGACTACTGTCGTCCTCGTTATCGTCACTTAGATGAGTATTTTTCAATTTCATATTCGTGTCCAAACACCATTGTGTACACGCCCATTTTTACTCAATTAGTCGTAGTTCAGTTTCTAGGGTAGTGACGCATATTCCTTCCTTGCTTATTCAATGAAGCAACAAATCGAATGCAATGCTGTTTCAGTTTCAGTCTCGCTCTAGTCTTTTATTTGTGTTAACCAATGTCTGGATATGTTCGTCCGTTTGATTATGATTACTGCATCAAATAAGCCCCTGGATTGTTTTTCCTCATTTTTCCAGGGTATGCCATATTTTCGGGTATGTGCACATAAATTCCATCAGCTATGTACTTCTACGATGACTCTGTTGACGTCGAATTCACGGTCAACATAACGCTTATTAAAAAAAGGATGTTGGAAAACGCTAGAGCCAATTCATTTGTCTCGAATTTGGCCATCCATTTAGTTGCATTCCGAGCTCGGAAAAAGCCAGACAGATACAGGAACGTATGTTGTGCACGCGATGCACACATACGCAGACGTGTCAACCATGACCTGATTCAAATCCAGCTCGGTTGTCCTAATTTCCTGACATGTAGCCAACGCACATAGCAATCATGCCTTGCCCCCCCCCCCCCCCCGTAGATAATGGATCACACGATATCGCAGTCCTCCTGTAGGGAATCTCTCGTGAATCTGTCGTACGTGTCTGTGTGACTCACGCTGTACGGTGGAACGCTGCCAGACTGTCCATTCTTTTGCCCGTTCTTCGTAGGCCCGTTGTTCTACTCGGTCAGCGTTTGCATCAGTGGCATCCGGTGGCGGCTGACCAACTCGAAGTGCAAATCCATTAGACTATTTTAGATACAGTCATCTGCTCTTTGTCCTTCGGTGCTGTTACTGGTGTTGGCATGGTGTATAGCCTCTGCTACCGGTTGTAACGAATGGATGAGGCCCTATGCACACATTGTACATCCTGCGGAAAAAAAATATACGATCACTTTTTCTTTTTACAGCATATTTCTCTTTTATCAGTCGACAACATCCACTTTTGCCACAACCGTTTAGGAGCTGTCACGTAGCTGAATTCTATCCGAGTAGCCTTTATAGAAAACGGTATGTGTATAGACGCGTGAAAATAACCTCGGCAATCCAAACCTGTGTGGTGCTTTCCGGATGATGCGTTAACCGAACGTTCTCTAGTCAAGCAGACCTCAGGTGGACATGTGCTACCCTTCAGCTGACATCATATTCTTAGTCGCACTGCTTGAGATCTTTGGGTAATGTTATCTTCGTGTGATTACTCTTCATGGGAACGACACTTCATCTCTTACACGTACGCTGTTGACATTATACCACGAATGGGTGGTTTGACTGTTTTAGAAAGGGGAAGATTTTGGCATCCCTAAAAAGGGAACTTGACATCACTCGAAACAGTTGACATACTCGCGTAATATATAACGAATGAATTATGGCCGTTATCTTACCGTCAATCTGATAGGCTGAAAGGTCAGAAAAATCGGTTCACCTTCTGAACACGAGACTTGTCATGTGGACAACCATCTAATGTGTCTAGTTCATTCACTCTACAAACTGAAGTTGCCCCCTCTCACTATCGACGTAATAGCAGTGAATCGACTGACACACACTTTTTCCTTCCGAAGCTTTTTGTATCACACTTTCTATGATTCATGGTCAGCTGCATCTACTGTTGAGTTAACGCTCATTTTCTCACACTTTTACAATGATGGGTTGTTTTTATTTTTGTTGTACAATCCTTTGAGCACAGAACTACCTTTTATTACACTAGAAGATAATCGTTATTGTTCATGGTTTTACTCTCATTAAGGTGCTCACCGTTCTCTTCACTTCGTTTGCACAATGTTTCTGATATTCTCAGTTAACGTTTGCTAGGATCTGCAAGCCTCTGAAGTCTTCTGACAATTTTTAGTATTACTGATGAATAGTAGGGGATTTTTGATTTTCATATAGATTGAACATCACGCACAATTGATTGCAGCTGTCGCACTCCCACTGACTTGTAATGTACCTGCTGGCCTTTATATATAAAGTGTTATTACAGGAAACCCAGTATTTCGTGTGTCTTGACTGAATTGTCGATTCGAATTATTAGCATGACCACACCCTTAGTTGCATGTGTTCGCTTTCGACGGTTACTGTGTTGTCAATCGATTCATGCATACACGTTCTAGCAGCATGCATCCTACAGTTACAACCGCTAAGGCTTGTCTAGTTCGTTCATGTGTATTTGTGTGAACCTAAACCTTTGGACCATTTGAATCCTGTGACCAGATGTCAAGCCTTCGAGATTATAGTAGTCCTGTTTGTTATCGATTCGGTGTTTTTGTCTACTGTTCAACTGTGATAGGCAGTATCGATGACCGAAAGCCGACTTTGGTTTAAGCGAGCGGTAACTTGTCTCGACTTGGTGGTTGATGGCGAAAATGCATGCATTGGATTTTTATCGCTGACTGATTAGCCAAACTAATCGACCAAGCGGTGTTTATGCCCAAACGGAATCGAGTCTCGGTTCGTCACAATAAGATTGCTTATTTGAGGTTTGGGCGCGCCATGGAGTGGTGCATCAAATGATATTTTTATTTGTGCTGCAAGTACGCAGTGTTACATTGCTTAGGCCACGCTCAGGAATAAATCAAAACTGAATGATCTTCGACGCTGACCAACGCTTTGTCGGTCCAGGCGGGATCTAGAATCGTACTACACGTAACCACGCATGTGGTATTGGTCAGCATTTTAATACATTCATGCCTAGGTTTGGCGGCGAACGTGAACGTGACTCCAAAAAGAAGTGTAGAACCGCACATTTGACATAGTCAATCACAGACTGTGAATCTGTTAGTGACCATCATGAAACAGTAAACTTTTGAACGCCTGATCATTGTGGTTGTTCTTACTTTTGTTTAGTGAACTAAAGTGAAGCACGGTCTTTAAAATTGGTCGATTGTTGGCAAGTAGCAAACGTTGTTTATAAGGCTGTTGGTAACTCCAAACTGTGACACACATGATGCTAATCAGCATGTAACAATGGATTGGTTGATGCTCATGTTTGCATCACTTCTAGTGGTGAATCAAATCTGTTGGTGACAGTTTAATTTCGTCGTAGGGAGTTTGATTGTTCTCCATACATGACGCTATTTTGACTTTGATCTGGCATATTTGCTCGCACTTCGTTCTATCATGTCGTATGTGATGTGTCAGATTGAGTTCATTTTTTGTCCTGCACTTCCCAGGTTATGGGAGTTTTTGCTCAATCTGAGGCAAAAAAGAAGCCCAATCCGGCCTTGATGTTCTTGGACGTTTACCAACAAATGCCTACCCGTCTGAAGCAACAGATGAATGCGACAAAAGAGCATCTAGCTCGTCATGGGAGTAACTATCCTCTAAGCGCCTATGAGAAATTTGATGTCAGCGCGTTTTGAACATGTTTGACAGTTTTGTCATCAATCTCCTCCCGCAATAGTTGGAATAACTGGTGAAATGTGAAACAAGGACGTATTTGTTTTTTGCTCGTTTGAGTTTGTTGTGGCCATCATTTATCCTCGTTTCTATTTTTTCCGCCGTTTCTATTTTTCCATTTTCACGTATGCACCTAGATTTATTAATGGTTACAAATTCATTCCTGTATTGTGAGGTGAGCTAAATGTTACCCTTCGTTCACTACTACCCGACTTGTGTGTTGTTTGATCCGTTGACTCTGATTAACGAAACAAATGATGTTGTTACACATCTGTATTATAGACTTGTACCTGCTATACTTTGAACCAGGTTTTGCGTTCTGTGCTGTTTTCCCGTCGCCAATTCACAATTTATCCCTGAGTGGATAGTGTGATGCAATGGCCGACCACTGTGTGGGCCCTGTTCTTTCATGATTAGGTTTCATGGCGCTAACTGGTGAAATGCGAAGTCATATATATATATATATATATATTTATATGAGGGCAAACATATCAAGTTACGCCCATATCGTTTAAAGCTGTAGTTGTGTTTGAGTTTGTAGGCCGTAGCAGTTGATTAAAAATATTTTCGAAGAAAGCATCCTTGCGGTTCATCTGAGTCACTACCTGTCGGAACGGGCCCAGATACAACAAATGTGTGACGACTTTCTGGCCTGCGTCGATGACCTTTTACCGATCCTAATCTAATGCCACGTTGGCGGTCATTAATTAAGGTCAAATTCACTTACTTGTTTTGCACACCTCGTATTGGTGTCCTGTTTCATAATCACCTGCGATTCTTAGAAAAACTTAACCCATAGTTTTTTGTTTCTGTGGGCACTGTTGTGTCGTTTTCGCCTCCTTTTTTTCCACTCATGAGAACGAAAAGTTGGGAGTTGGTAACGTCGTTCTTGGGACATGCCAACCCAGTACAGGTTCAGTGCAAAGTAGGTTACAATCATTCTCTGTTTTATAGGTCAGTTTACACGGAAAGAACCTAGTTACCAATTCAAAAACGTTTGAGTACTGGAATCTGATAATCATTGCAGTTTGTCTGCGGTAGGCTGAAGAACGCTGAGACAGGCGCAGTGTGTGTGTGTGACCGAGACACTTCAAACTGGGGTAAACGTAGTCACTACGTTGGTTAACCGTGAAGAGTGTGTAAGTTGTCAATACGAAGAGGGAACTAACGTGAGAACAGGATCGCACACCAAACGGTTATTATCCCTAACGATCGCGCACTGTTGTTTAGATGAAGCGTATGTTGACTTTCGAACTGTACGTAGTGCTCGTCAGAGCGGCCTTTTTTCCCGTTTGTGGCAACAAACAAACATATAAAAGACAACTTATCTTTGTTTTCTGTAGATTTATTGGGTAAAGAGAGAACTGGAGGAAACTATGAGGAACTGATATCCTAACCAGTCATCTCTCAGGAAGTAATACAGTATGTGAAATTTTTAACCCAATTGAGGGAAGTTATCATCATCAGGGTTTTTTACGCGGCGCATCTTTTGATTAGCTAGTTGAGAGTCACCCGACGTTTATTTTGAATAGAACTATTTCCAAGGGGTGTCGGCTTACTTTTCAGGGCGGTTTGTGGTCTGTTGTTTGATTCGATGAACCACTTGCATTACTCAGTCATTAAAAAAAAACGAGTTAGCTTTTTGATTGCATTTTCATCTTTGATGCTTAAGCCATTTTTGTTGCTGGTCTAACCTTCTAATTTTTCTATCGACTTGTCGCATACTATTTACGGCGATTCTTCCAGATTGGATCGAAATCGATTCGGTAGATTTCGTGCAATCGCAACCTTAACCCGGATCTCCTTAGAACAGGCAAGACATTTTGCTGACTGTCAGAACGAATCACAATACATCAGTCGTTGGTCCACACGCCGGTAAATTCCTCCGAGCCTCAGTGCTTTCGAGTTGGGTGAATGTGTTCCTATCAGATGAATTGTTCTGTTCGTGTTGTCAACATGACGTGTTAGTTAACACAATTAATACACGTATTAATACTGGATTACTTACGGGCCTCAATTTATTTTGACTATAGATGACCGATATGTATCATTTAGGAATAGATGAGGGCTGGTTACGTGCATATTCAACAAACCCAATAAATTTGTAGGTTGAACGTTGATAGCAAGTAAAGTTGTATTGTTCAGTAGAAGTGGTTTGTGGGCAAGAAACTGTTTGTTGGATACCAATACTTTTACTGATGTATTTGTTAACTCAAGGATGTAACTTTACTAGGGACAACTTCACCGGTTGGTTGTTTACTTTGTCCACAGCTCAGTGTGGTACAACGATGGCAGGAAACGGCGTCTGAACTTGGAGTTCAGAATAAATTCAAATGGATTGCTGTGGATTCGTAAGAGGCTTTTTTAGTTGGGATGAAGTCAGAGATTGATCCATAGTGAAATGTCAATCAACTCCTGGCTACGTTACCCACAAAAAATGTGAGTAACAATCGACCGGGGGACATTCGCATTTCGTGTGGGATGCAGACTTTGTAGATCGTTGTTTGAGGGAGCGGAGCATCTATTCTTACTGTCTATCATTCCGGAAGGTCAATGGCAAACAGACCGTATTATTCAAACGTGCGACTGCGCGTTGTCTTTGTATGTCTATTTTCGTATATCAAATGACCGAACTGATTAATGGTGGGCCATATTGTTTACCAACTGTACGAACATGACGGATTTTTTCGTCAGCTCTCTCAAGCCTTCTTATAATGATTTTGTTGTAACGCTGGTTAATACGACCTCAAGCTATCCCGATTGATTGCAAAAGACTCAGCAATGAGGCACGACAAAAGTTCTTTGTATATTGTCAATAGGGCATTATATATGAAATCAACACAGCAGCTGGCTTCAATGGCTTAGCTTCGGCCTTGAGGGACGACTGTGTTGGTCATCCCATGACATGTTCCAGGGTTGTTGTTCGGTCCATGCATATGTCCTGTCTGGTGCACTTGTTTGACTTTTCGATGAGCACCGTGATACGCATCCCAACTGAGATCATTTTGTCTCGAGCCGTTCGTGATGGATTTATTACAGCTTTGTTTTATCAGGTAAATATGCTTTATTTGGACTTATTTGTTGTATAACTGAACCGTATTCTCAAATACCGGAAGTGTTAGGAGATTGCAAATGAACCGTCCTGTTACTCTGTTAGCCAAGGCTTTACTTGTGCAAAGGTTCTCCATACACGCCTTTGGTACGACATTGCACAATTTGTAAAGAAATGTAGAACGGTACCGTTAATGAGTTTTGTTGAAAACTTATAATCCTTCATTATTTTTCTATAAAAACCCCAGTGTTACTCTAAGCGACCTATTTGACACATTATTCACTCTAATTGGTAGATATTTTTTGAGTCGTGTGCGTCTTTTCTTGGCCGCGACATATACACATAATTTTTCTCATCCTTTAGAAGATAAACTATTATAGCCATGATCGCCAGAGAGTATTTTTTACAAAGTCGACAAACAGTCGACTTAGTTCAGGGGTGTAGCCATTTTCCCGTTGTAAGATTACTTAGCCTGTTTTGATGTTCATACTGTGGCAGACATGCACATATTGTGTGATAAACTGCTTGTTTGTTACATGATTAGGTAGTTACTAGTTTCCAGAACGTGAGTTACCTCGAAATAAGTCAAGCTGTTGGGCTTGATCCTGTTTATTCTGCGCAGGTTCATAATCGCTTTTGCGTCTGAACAGCTTTGCTGATCACAGGTCAGAATACAGTGACTTTCAGCCGATTCACTACCTGGTTGATTCGCCATTTTTTGTTAGTCCCGCTGTTGCAATATGTATTTTTCGCTCGTTGTTTGGTCTAACTCTTATTTAGACACTTTGAATTACCTATTATAGTTCTATGTAGAGCGTGCGTGTCAGTTCATCGGCTTACAACATCAGTGGCTTGCTCACATGGGTTGTCTGTCCAGTCGATGAATTTGACTCAGTCAGTCTGGTGTATATCCATGTTGTTTGCATGTTTGATTGCATCCTTGCGTCTCACGACCGCTAACGTGTTGATAGTCTGTGTGAGTGTATGTAGGTGTAGGTACATGTGATCGATCAAAGTGAGTTCTATCCGAACCCCGCTTCATTAACTCACTCATTCTGTGTTATTGACCCTAATGACTATCACCGAGTTAACTTGGGTTAAGTTCGTAAAAGCCTATTGTTTAAAGCTGTATGTATTGCAGTTGTTTAACACTCCATCACCCAAACTGCTGACTCAATGCACATCCTAAAGCTTACTTACACTTCTACTTCATACAGTATGAAAGCTTAGTTAGTGAATACGCAAGCTGATGAGGAATCTCTTGTTCCCGGTCAACCTTGGTTGACTTATTTAATGAAAGAGCAGAAATATTATCAGCTTACGAAAATGAAATTTTCTTACTGGAGATAAATATGAGACATCTCCGTTAAGAACTACATCCATGCTTTTTTTTGGTTCTAGAGAATGTGATCTCAATGAAGATCATTTTAGCACGTGCACTATGGGTAGTGTGTATTTGTTGATTACCGCGGTATGAACACGTTGACTTGTAATTTCGGGCGGTTTGAACGGATAAACGCTCTCCGTTCCATTATGTGGTGACATTCAATTCGTGCGGACAAATTGATGTGGAAATGTAGAAATAGAATGCTTTTCCATAACAGTGGAATACCTAACATTGTCCAGTCGACTGCCTGAAGGGATTTAGAACCTCCTCATCAGTATGTGGAACAACGAGTTGTCTAGTTCGACTTGACATAATCATCAGCCACAATTTGCAACGTTCCCCATCTGAAACAATCAACCACCTCCCGCCTTGTATTACATTCCTAGCCAGTGGACCTATTTCTTATGAGTCAAAGTGGGTCCGAAATTTTTCTGTTCTCGCAATTATGCGAAAATGCTTGAACGAACCATCGGAAGACGAAATGGCAAACGATCTTACTTTCGATGTCTCATCATTAAATTGAAGACGACACATCTATGAACTGTCTACTAGGATGAGATTAACCGGATGAATCTGTTCAAAAGCGTGATAAGATTACGTGAAACGACAGATTAATCAGAAAGCCCGTTTATATGCTTGCTGTACTGCGAGTGACAATGACTGTAAACTGGTGACTGTGAGCATTGTGAATATTGACTACCAAATCTTACTTATTGATATAGCTAATTGACTGTTACTTTGAATAGTGAATATACACTCATTATTAAAATGCAGTTTATGAAATGGACAATGTCAAGTCTACTCTTCTTCCACTACTGAACTCTTTTTATCATTGGAACTCGAAAACGAAGTAGATTCCATATAATGTACTGCTTCGTAAAGTTTATCAGCATTTAGTGGTTCTTTTGAGTCCGCTTTACATAGAAGGCTCCAATTAGCTTTTCATATTGCTTTTGAGTCCATTTGTGCAAAATCGAGCGTCGTCTATACTAAACTAGGTGTGCAACACCGTGCACATCTAAGGTGAGACTGACTCTCCACTGAATATCGAGTTCAGTTTCTCACTCTGTCTCCCCCGTATCATCACAGTTTATATTTTCTTTCGAATTTCAAACGGACGAAACCAAAAATTTAAGCAAATTTAGTCACCATATTTTCTATGAAGACATTTTGACGTAGTTTACAAACGTATTGCCTTTTGTTCCTACAATTCGTCGTGCAATATCTTTGAAGTACTTTCAATCAGCTGGTTAGCAAACGATTTCGGTATTTTGTTTTGTGTTTTTGTTTCGATCTTTTTGAGCTCATCACAAACACGGCTTATCTGTTTCGCGTTTTGTGTGGTCTCGTGTGCTCAATAAAGATCGTATTGATGATACGCGCCAGCTAAGAAAGGGTTCGTATTTCCGAGGTCATTTTGTTTGTTACAGCTATTTTTACCCATCTCAACTGATGTATTTTGTTGAACGTACGTAAGTTTGTAGCCTCCAATAAGATTCGAGTTAGATTTGGGACGAAGATTGTCGTCATAGTCAGCAATAATATATCAGCGGCAGACATTTGTCTACTATACAACCAGAAGAAGAGAAGCGGACGTCCAGTAAAAGGACGCAGTGATGAGAAGAATGAACTTATCCCGGTCTATTCTCACATTAGAAGCTGAACAGGTCGCTGGATGCAGTTGTAATACTGCACAAGTCTCAGAGGATCTGCTGCTGTAGTAGTCCCGAAGCGTATGTTTTTTGTTTGACAACTGATAGGGCAATGTCTTTAAGTTAAACTAGCAAACAAAGCACAGTCGATGACAGCTTTTGGTCTCGTTAATGAATAACAGTAATGGAACTCAGAGGCGACGGAGTTAACCTAGTCGACTGAATCACGGTTGGAATTCAGGCGATGTCTGTTTGAGAAAAACCGCTTTGTCGGTTACCGATGTAGGGATTATGGTACAAGTTCCATAAAACATGTCTCATGAGGTAAAGATGAAGAGAAATTAATCAGAGGCTTGTCACCGTCGGGCAGGTGCAGTTGTCGTCTCGATTGTCATTAACTACTTCCAGATTTCTTCACACAAGTTCGAACGGCATCTTTTTACATGCAGAACATCGTGTTTTAAACCGACTTTCACTGTTGTACAGGTTTCATTTGGGAATTTTACTACGCTCGAACGTTCGGATCTACTTTTGGACTATTGCGGGTGGTCATAGACGCGTTTGCACAACCTAATCATTCTTCTCAGGTGAAGCTGTGTTCTACCCACATTGGACTAAATAACAAGGCGGAAATCTGTTGTGCACAGAAAGTTCGCTAGTTGTATAGCAGATACATCATAACTTCGATCTGAGAATCTCGGAGTGGTTTAGACTGTGGACCTATAAGTCTATGGTGAGGATGACCGACCACACTATGCTACTCGTGAGTAGTCGGGTAGATATATGCATTGAGGCATTGAAGGAACCAGAGAAAAATACAAGAAACAGAACAAGAAAATATGTTTTTCACACACGAAATTTTCATTGACAAATGGGGACCTCTGGGATTATGGTTATATGCGAACGAGTTTTTGTCATTGTCGTGCTGTTGAGGCATGTGCAACCTGTCTCAATTTTCCGAATAAACACACCATACCACCTGCGTTTTGGGTTCACAACATTTGTCCGAGGGTAGAGTGAGTAGAACACCATTTTTGGACTCTGTACCATAATGTCGGGAAATGACCTGAATCCTATGCGATGTAATCGCGCATATACGTAATGGGAGCAGGTGCTTTTCGAAAACACCGTATATTTGTGATTGGCCCCTGTCATTTCCATCAGGCGGATTGAAAGAGGTAGCCCCATGCTATGGTTCCGTGGCTTGCTAATTTAACTTTTATGGGGTTGCTTCCTTGAAATAAGTGCCTCTGTACATTACCTTCGCAGTAACTCCAGAATTGAAGGTGGGCATCATGTCTGCATCCTGGTGCATTCATTTGGGTCAAGTAAATTTGACATAATTACACATTTTGGGAATTTGTATAAACTTCTCGGAATTTGGCGTAACTTTGAGTAGATGGTATAAAGTGCTCATATCCCTTTGTCCAGCTATTCTTAGAGCTATTTTTTTTCATGAATGCTTAAGCTCGGTACTTGTGGCATTGAATTATGGCGTTGACATCTTTACCGTGACGGGTTGTCCTTAGATCGTTGGACGTAATGTTCTAAGCCAGGAACTTTGAGTAAACCACCGTCTACCGTTTATCTGTCGGGCAAACTTGTCTTCCCATCTGCCACAGGTTGGTTCACTATGAAACAACGGTGTTTTCTTTGGTAACACCGTTCGTTTGTTGTGTTGGTACATCAGGTGGATGGGCAACGAAGTGGATCCTTTCAAGAAAGGATACCACTTGACCTGATCGACTGAAATCGTTGGTTATGCAGTAACCCACGCTTTGGGTGTTAAAACTGTATCATTCTTCTCCCACTTAACTCATTAAAGAAGGTGATAAAGTATACTAAGTGTTCACATCGGCTAAATATTCAACCTATACATGCAAATCGAATGAATGTTGTACGGATCGTCCGGTAACACGAGGTAGCACTTCTTCTTAGGGTGTCGTTCTTTGTCTTAGACTTAAGCTCTGACGGGTACGGCTGAACTTTTCGAGAATACTTGCCGAAGCAGTCGATTCCCTGGATCATTTGGTGAATTCCATATGAGACAGTGGGATGGGTGAGTAAACGAGTCAAAATGTGGAATTTCTGAGCTCCTGCTATGGCTTCGTAGTTTAGCTGGTAGAGTGCCTGACGCGTTTGGGCATGGTGTCTCCGTCGCTGGTTTGAATCCAGCCGAAGCCCTGACTTTTCACAATTGGGTCTCATGTATAACCCAGCTTTACTGCTTAAGTGAATGAACGTATAACACTGGCAGCACTTTGTTTCCTTTTAAACCTAAGAGCACTGCACGTTACTGTCAATCGACTGGCCTTCTGGGTTTATCACAGGAGCAGGTCTTCTGACATTGCTGGAATGCATCAACCGTATTAATCGCGAACGGCTTGACCACTGGTCTGAAACCTTGTGCCTATTGTCGTGATCACCGTTTCAGTGCATCGGTGTGAGTTCGGATGACACGGAAATCTCACCAGCATGGTGAAGTGTACTCTAGGGGTAGTCTACTTCTTAGTGTGATGTTGCTCGTGGGGATTGTGATCGTATATTAGTGTACCTCAAAATTCGACCGAGAATGATTTATATTGCATCCCCCATGTGTAAGGGACCGCTATCATTGGTTGTGTATGTCATGAATTTCTCTCTGTCTACCTTGTGTTTTCTGTTATAACGTCTCTAACCAAACCACAGTTCGTTTGTTCAGACTGCTGTTTACTACGTCACAAACAACTTCACACGAACAGCTCAAACCATGATTTGCATTTACAACGTTTACCAAGGATGCAAACATAAGGTAGTTGAATATTAAGACCGTATCCCTAAATCGTCTTCGGAGAATGTCGTGAACTGTTACCTGTGTGCCGAGGATTCGCAATTTTTTTTTGCAATCGTTTTTTGGAGAACCTTCTTATCTACAAAGTCGTCTATAGCGCCTAATATGCTTCCTTAGATCTCCTTTGTCTTGATTTAACATTTTAGTAATCCAGTATTTCTAATGTCCATTCATCTACATTTGAACAGCCTACCAACTCATTTATCTCATGAGTTGACCATTGTGGAGTCACTGACACAAACGTGTTCAGATGTTGCTCCTGTTTCGAGCAAGGACTGATTCACATTTCGGACATACCGAAACCTAAGGAGATTAAGATAGTGACAACTGGGGTCATGATTTTATTGATAACCATGGTCTGATTTGAGGATAGTGTGTTTCCATTGATTCTCGGCGAGCATCTACACTGAACAACTAGCAAAAGTGCGAAGCCCCTCAACGAGGCCGGGATTATCTCATCCGCATTCCGTTAAATGACAAAGCTGGTCAACTCTATCGCTTGCTCTCATTCGGACTAGAGCAAAATCTTTAGTTTCTTGATCGTTTTCAAGTTGTGACTGGAAAAGAGCTGGACGCACACGGTCGATTTCAATCTCTCAGGAACTCTGTTTCATGGTTATAAATTGAAAACCATTTGGTTACACGCTACAATAACTCAAACTCTGGAAGAGTAACTTTCAAAGAGCTTTTCTAATTCAAGTGTACATCGTCAGTGGAAAGGAATTTACTGTCGCAAAATAGCCTTCGCGTGATAAAAAAGGCGCTTAGATTAACGTGTGTTCAACTTATAATTATTCGTTTGCAACCTCTTTTACGTACAAAAAATAACGATCCTATTAAACACATTTTGAAAAGAGAAAAAATGTGTGTGGTTGAGTAGAGAAGGACAGTCGCAACTTTCATTGAACTAAATAGTCTGTCTTTCGACCGCACGATCTGAGTACTGAAAGGGAGCGAAAGAAAATAGCACTCAGGATCGTCTCTGGTATGCATGCGTGGGCAGGGAAATCAGATAGACGAAGTATAGGCAAATTGTGTAGGTTCATTTATATACATGGTTACTAATATGATTCGTACAGCTTGATTCAAACTGAGGAGGAAAATATGGGGATTGAAGAGTTCATAGGGAGTCTGGAGATCTGTCAGACCATACAACCATAGTAGTTATTTGAATTTTCCACCGGAAACAGTAAATTTTGGTCAAGGGGCGGGTGTTTTATAAGCGCAGCTGAAGTCACGTTCGGGTCAGCTCTTATCTCGCTCTCTCGTTCCATGATTTCAGCATCCGAACCGTGGTAGAGCGGCCTCGGCTGATTGCCGGTTGTCACAGGGTATCCCATGATCCGTGGAGAGTAAGGTTGTAGTGGATGTTGGTTGCTTGGATTGGAACCGAAGGCGTTTGGCGGGGGGATTATTAAGCCGTCGGATGGATGGGAAATGTCCAGGCGATACTGCGCGTTAGGGAGGTGAAAATCTGCTGCTTGCCTTGATGGGGACAATTGTCCCATAGCCTGATGTATGAGGATAAAATAGGTTATTTGCGTCGGCAACCATACGGTTATTTTATCATCTAAAACTACACTACTTATAAGTAGGCTGTACCGTAAAAAAAATCCAAATCTGTTTGGTGGTTAGTGCAGATTATCATGGGGAAAGTGCTAACAATCATCATCTGGAAGCATTTCTAAAACATCCCAATAATTGAAAACTAGTGGTCCTGTCTGAAAATTATGTTGTGGGTTGAGCTGGTCTCAAAATTTATGCGGAGGTTTGGGGAAAACTGTCAAGATGAGGAGACGCAACACATTGATTTTTTGAAAATGGCACAGACGTGGGTCTGTAATACACACACACACACACACACACACACTCAACTAAAGTTGCATTATTTAAAGCCTTAAAAAAAACAATGTACATCCATCTGTTCTGGCAAGATCAGACCTAACCCAAGCTAACTGAACAGTTGGTTGGCATTTCAGTATCTATTAATCGATTGCTAGTTTTTTGTCTTCAGGAAATGTGGTTGAAATGATCCCCTTAAAAGCCATTTGGATATTCTAATGAACGCTGTGTGCACTGTTGGTGCCCACAAATTGCCCATGAGTACGTCTTTATTTCCGTCTTTTCCATGCACTTTCTATGTTCAATGGCAAGACCGTAAAACCATGACAACACGGTTCGGAATGCAATTAGGACTAGATGTTACCTGATAGGCTCAAGTACACTGTACTTTGACACTCCGGTGCTCTGAAGGTGAATGAACCTTGTGTTCGACGTGCAGTTTACTGGAAGAAACATGTCGAGAAAGCACTGTCAACACTCTTTACTCCTAATTTTGTGTATGCACAGGGGACAGATTTTTTGATGCTGTGATTAGGCGATACTCTATAAAGCTTAATAAACGCATGATGTACCATTAACTTACATGGAATTTATAATTTTTGAAGGAATAACTGCAATTCGAGTGGGTTATGCTCAACGTCAACGGTCATACTAAAACTTCCTCTGAGTCGGTCATTGACAAGTGGGACGAGATAACATAAATCATACAAGAATTTGACACTAGGTTAGGCTTCGCTAATTATTCCTGTACTTGTACGATTATTTAGTGTTTTGAAATCCACGGCGTTCTGAGCAACTATTCAATAGTTGGCGACAGTAGTGCGTCCCATATATGTACGTTTGTTATATGTGTGAATATACTTGCTATATCCTCTATGATGATTAACGTATATCGATTAGATACCATTACTTTTTCAAAGTGAACTGGACATGAGGTAATATCGTTGTGGACCGTGTTTCCCCGTGGATGTTAGGCAACCTGATATATATATATATATATATATAT
>JTDE01000036.1:69374-90595 GCA_014338405.1 Paragonimus skrjabini miyazakii
CTGGTATCCTCTCAAGTCGGTTATAGATTTTCGCCATGGTACTTCTGGCTCACAGCACTCACCGGCATATTCCAATCGAAAACATTAGACAGATAACATATGTGGTGAATTTTTATTTATTTGATGGCTGTGTTTAGTATATTAGAAAAAGAAAGGTAAACAGTCTGTGTGGTATGATTTTACAATAACGAGAGGTGAAAAACCCTGTATCATGTGTGTATTTATATATTAGTACTTTACGAGGCGCAGCGTCAGTTGCGGTGTGAATTATTCCTAGTTACACCCTTTCTTTTCCTAGGTGTGCATCATAAAATTCACTATATGAGTGCCTCCGTTGCGTACATTTTACATATTGTGACGATCTGTTTAGAGGATTGGACGTAAACCTTTGTACATTTGGACGAAATATCAGCTGAATTAGATTAGCCCAAGAAGTCACGTTTATCAAACGACTTGACAAAATTTGTTGGCTGTTAGTTGTACGAAACAAAGGGAAACCATTTTACATCTATGGAATGACAGAAGATTAACAAAAAAACGCATCGGTTTCGTCACCGGTTTTGAAGTCATAAGTGATCTATTCTTATCGTAGATTGATCCACCACTTTTCGGAAGACTGATTGCCTCAGAGTCCGCTCCCTTAAGGCACCAGAGATTAACGTTGTCAGATTTATCGACATTTTTATGGTATGTTTGACATTCGCTGTGAGTTGTGATATCAAGCATTGAATTTGTGGCACCATGCTTGGTTTGTTTGTAGAAAGCAGGTACACTTTCTCCGTAAGAAGTGTTTTCACTATTAGTTTTGTTTGTCATGTCATAAATTCTGTTTTCATCAATTCTAACATTTACGGACTTACAAGACGGCTCCATTAACTCGACTGTGCAAATCATTGTTATCAGGGTTTTCAAATACGTGTTATTGAGTAGATCATTCTAAATCTTCATGAACGACTTGACAGCACTTTCATATCCATGGTTGATTAGCTGGATGTTTGTTTGTGCTTGCGGTTTTCACGCATGTCTTATCCTGATGCCTTTGTAAATCTATCACGTTGATTCTGTTATTACATTGGACTAAAGACTGTGTGATTCAAATTCCCCCGCGCAATTTTATTTGGGCATAAAATATTGTCCACATTTGCTGAGCTGTTTGTGAGAAAACTCACAACCAGGACCACCGTGAACGCATTGTTTGCGTCAAGTGCAACACTCTTGTCCGCTCACAGATCTTTCTCAGTTTTCGGAAATACTTTGTTTCAAAGGTAGTGACTTTCTCAATAGTGTGAACAAACAAAGGTAATTAGTTTTTTGTTCCAGTTATGGTATCATTTTGCTAACAGGAAGAAACAGTAGTGAATTGTCCGTCTCACCTGTTGAATTATGAATATATATAATGTAAGAGGTCAATTTGCATTGTAGGGGAGTAGTATTATTTATTGAGTTAGTTCACGTAGCGGAGGTTGTTTTGCAAAACTGTAATTGATCTATCAATTCAGAATGAATAGCTCAACTTAGATAAGTTCCCACGTTAATACACATATTGCAGACGCATCTACACAGTTTCGGTATCCGGTTAACGCTACGAATCGCTTTGTCCGATTTAGTCATTATTGGCTTCAGGAAGTTTGTGAGTCACATCTATGGACTTGAAAGCTGTTTACTTTAGAACTATGGGATCGTCTTATGTGTTAACCTTTTTGAAATGAGTGTATGATATTCATCATTATCATAACAGCCATGAGCCTGACCAAAAGGTACTGTGGCTCGGGCCGCCGTTCACCTCAACAGTGACGTAGAATATCCTAGAAGAAGCTTTCAAGGACTAAAGATCAAATGTGAACTTGTGGTGATATCTTAAATAAACCTCAAGCTGTCCATACAACTTCGGTAAACGAATATGAAATGGACTAGTTGTTTACGTTCTTTGGGATGTATTCTTATATGTAGTTCATTGCGCAACGTGGTTCTGCTCATAATATCTACTTCATAGCATCTTAGAAGTTAATTATGTCAACTCCAGTTTGAACTAGACGAAGCTTTTATCGGCTCAACGTGTTCTCATTAAATAGGCACAAGGCAGAAATCAGGAATAACTCTGTTGCCATATCGAGCAGTTTTAAACCTACACACCGAATGATCCCCAAGTGGTCGTTTTACAGGTGGCACTTTCAACCTCCCCTCTTATGTGTGCCACAAAGCTCACAGGTTGGCTTAAATTACTCAGTGCTGCAAGAGGCTACCAATGGTCTGTGAAGCTGTCCTCTGCGACTAACTTCAGCAACTGTTTCTAAGTGATCTTGATTGCAGTTTGTTTTAAAAAATTTCATCGGTAAACAGTGTGCATTTTTCGAGTGTGAAGTACTGTGATCGGTCGCTAGTTCAGTGACATAACAGCAACGTTGTTGATAGGGCGCTGACATCAATCGTCATGCACACCTCACTTAAACCATTCTGGCCAAATGGTTAGATAACTGAGGAGGTTTTGACTTGCCGAAGGTGTTAAAAGCGTATATTCACCATACACTAGCTGAGTAGTTAAAATCTTCAAACTAGGTTCATTTGTTAGACAACTTTTTGAGTTTAAGATGTTGATTGCAATTGACAACACATAATTCTTTCACAGACATTGTACAACCAGAAAAACAGACTCTATTCGTTCGCGACTGACTATCTATCAAGCGTTATAAGACATACCTTCACCTTCTGTTTTAAGAGAGACCAACTGATCAAGGAAGCTAACTCACTGGTACCAGCCACTAAACATGCCGTGCGTTTAACATTGGAACACTGGAATAGGCAAGTTTTTAGTGAGTTGGTGAATTATAGGACATCTTTGGTCACAACAGCCTAATTATGTTTTCTGTAGAATTATTAGGCACATGTTCTGTTTCAATTAATCATTAATGGTTGACATCTTTTACGAACTGCCTTAAATGGAGTAGAGATGATACTATGATAATGACAGAACGCTCGAAAAGCGGGTTTTCACACAAAAACGATTTACTTGACCAGATTTATTTGGCGGCTGAAATGACATTAATTCAAAGTATTTAGGAGTACACTAATTATGTCCTACATGTTCTTCAACGGCGTTGTTAAATGCTATGAGAAATCAGATTTATGAAATTTTACTGCGATTGAAAGTAGACATATTCCCCTTCTTTGAAACTAAGGAAGATGCACACTAAATGTTTCGGGAAAGCAATACGTAATTATATTTATAACCAAATAAACTGCATTCTGTTAGGCGTTCCATTGGTGATTCTACTGGAGGTTAGGCAATATTTCTGACCGAATGAAATAAAATGTTTTATCGAGTAACATGAACGAAACCGAATTGCGGTGTCTGTTGTTGGGTATAAAATTACACCACGAATATTTCGATGCGCTGGATTTCAGGACATTGTGAGAGAAGCAATTGTTACACAAGTTTTTCGCAAGTGAAACAAAGAACGAATGTCTCATTTTGATAAAAGGCTACAACACACTATCCGTAATTTTCCACTGTAAATATAACGTTTAGGTGTGGGCTTCCACTCAGACTGAAAGGTTATTTGCATAACTACTGCTCTTGACACTAGTTGAAATCGTTACAACTAGTTTGACTACAGGTAGTCCTTCGATAACTTATCCGTACGTTCATAACCGCGATATTAAGTGTTTTATTGCATATGGCCATAGATCATCGACCTTGATGCGTAACGACAATTGTACGTTCGAAATGTCAACCTCACGATTGTTTTCGAAATAAAATGTCACAGCACCCCGTTTGCTTCATGGGGACATTTGTGCATATCTGGCAACATTACGATCGCTTCTGTCTTGGTTAAGATTATTTTCGGTGAAATGCAATTCAATAGTTTTAGAGTGCTCTGTTTTGTATCCACAAAATTATTTATTCTTGTTAGTAGGTTATTGTCAACTTGCTGACACTAAGTTTTCAGCGAAGATGATGAACTACTGGCACACGTGTCCTTTAACCCAGGGGTTCAGAAACTGTGTTCTAGATTAGTAGCCAATCTGAAGTACTATGACTATCTTGCCTGCCATTTTTCGATTGGTTATTAGCTTCTATCTGAATAGAACTTCCGACGCATACAAATGTCTTTTTATCAATAACCACAACTGATCGATGTTTCTAGGATTCGAATGCGAATCTCAGCTATCCCACTGAGCCTCGATCCATTCTGTATTTATAGCGTATACGAATTTGACCAAACTGCACTCAAATGTGTTATCGCGTGCAGCCGTCTAACAACTCATGCGCAAGTACGAACGACCACGTATGATTCTGAAGACTAACTTTTGAGGATCGAACGTACAACTCCCTCTAAGTGCACGGGCTAGCCTGTGATGTTTATTGTGCTCAGGTTGGTTGCAAGCCATTTTGCTTGCCGCTGCAGGTTAAACTTACTAAAATAACCAATTAGCGAATTGTGTGAATCCAACGATACACATGTCAGACTACTCAATGTGGCGGGTAATTCCTAAACATTTCGATATAAACTGTCTGCCTTTAGTATTCAGCTAGCTGAGGTAGTTGTTTGTCTTTCGGAAGAGCTTAGAAAGTGACCACGATATAATTGTGTGTGCGTTCTCAAGACCACCCTATTTTGACCTTCTAAGCACTAAACACACAGCGTCTGAGCTACATCAACGTTATCACAAGTCGTGATAAGATGTTGTTCAGATAGTACATACAACATACATGTTGAATCTACTGCAATAGTTGGACAAGGTGTTACAGAAAAATATTTCTGGCTTCAACAGACACAACCGGGCAAACGCAATTATTTCTATTTTGTTGTACTGGCAATTGAACGGCTGAGTGAATTTCGAAGAAGACAAGTATTTGCTTTCAGGCAAACGAATGTAAGTCCACAGGGAATTACGAACTGACTTTGGAGGTCAGCGTATGCTATACATGGTTACTTGAATAGCCAACCTTTATGGATGAACAGCAGCAAAGGAGTGGGTTGGAAACAGAACATATCAACTGTCGTCTGAAGTTATCACAGATGCTTGGATAATGTTTGCTGGCGCTGGATATTTTGTCACAAACGTTAGACTGTTGTCGTTGGTTTGATTTCTGTAGGTAATTTTTCACATTTACGAACAAATACAGTTGGATAGAATCTCATGTCTCTGAAACGTCTGAGTAGGACTTTGAGATATTTACAACCGGCCAGAAGTTTAATTCCCATGACCTTGATGCATGAAAAGAGTGCTGCTAAAGCCCTAACTAAAACTTGATGTTCGTTAGTAAGAAATACGGTGATAAGTAAACGTTATGGGTTTGTGGTTAACTGTTAGCTAAAAATGTAACTGAACTGATTATAGTGGATCACAAACGACATTTTACTTTTAAGGTTTGAACACTGGTGAAATCTCATCGTCTGTTACTAAAAATTATTCTAGTGGACATGATTTTTATGCTGCGACACTATCCCAACGTATACGTTCTACGTGAAGGTGCGAGTTCCGTATCGTGGGTTATATATGCTGGAATAAGCTAACTAGTTTCAATGTAAACCCATTTCAAAGCCTATGGGGTCGGCTTGCCCAACAAATATATATAAATGCTTATATCTCTGGTCCTGCGATTGAATTTGGGACTGTTTAGGACTATATTCAACTATTCCTCGTCCAGAATATGTCTGGGCGCTATATAGATGTTCTAACTTGAACTGGGAAGCTTATCCTGTCCTGACTACTTTTGAAGGAAAACTTTTGGTGGTAGATTTATGACTGTTTTCCTTGTCGATTTATTCTCTGTTCTCTGCTAAGTTCTCAAAAATACGAAGGCATTTGTTCTTGTGGTGTACTAAACTGTGGTTGCTACCAGCATGTTTTTTCCAAAAAATGAGCATGCTTTGTTCAAAAGGTACATACATATTGGTAAAAAGCAGAGTAGTCTCGTTGTGTATTTTAGTTTGAACAACTTCTGCGGTCAAATAAATTACCGGATTTCAAGGAAATTTTGAGGGTTTCTGGTGAAATTCTAAGTTGAACACATAGGAATATTTGTTTGGACCTAAAGGACAAACTAACTTTCAAACATCCGGAACCAAGAGTTCGTTAAAACAAATCTGTGCATTAATAACCCCACCTGTTCGATTAAAAGCCTATTGCGAAATCGTTCAGAAGAGCGCAAAGGATTAACCCGTCTGTTATATGGTCATAGAGACAGCTTATTATCTAGTTTGAAAAATATTTTTGTTTGCTAATGGTAGCCCAATCATTTTTCCTATTATCTAGCTTCAGGCTTTAATCTGGAATCATTAAATGTGATCCAACTGAAGTTGATATTTCTGCACGAAAGAAATTCAATTTTGGTTTTCCAAAGTTTATACTTGAATAAGTCAATCAAGACAGTTATTTATCGTTGTGAAAAAAATGCTTGCCTTGGGCCAGATTGTCATTTCCAGAGGTTTAGCCATTATCCTACCGGCGTCAATCAGAATCATTTCTAGGTTCAGTAAGCGATTTTTTGGCATGCAAACAAAATTGTCTTTTTGCTCTTGTTAGCTGTGATCTGGACCATTATGTCGAGTCTGCTTCACAAGCTTTGAGCCCAAGGGACTCAAGTAATCCTAAAAATGCTAATTTAATGGCTATGGGTATTATGTTTTGGTGTAGGCATGTAAAGCAGACGAACATCAAGTTTTTTTTACGCACAGTTAATTGTGCAATAAAATGTCTTCCTTGACAATATTTGACCAACTAATCAGTGTTACAAAACGATTAACGGGGAAGCACGAATTATTATAACGAAAGATTTGGCAAACGGTCGGGAAATTATATCTGAAATTCCACATAATTTTTCACAGTTGCTTTTGACCGTTTGGTTTATCATTTACAATTTCGATCTTGAGTGCACGCAATCGTATGCAGTGTTTGTAATCTTCTATACTTTGAGTTGGAGGGAGATTTTCGTTGATAAGATTCAGTACGTTCATGGTGACAACACATTTTTGAAACATTTCGTAAAGGAATGAAAGTAACTGTTAAAAGTTTAGGTCAAAGCTGAATAAGGGTCAATAACAAGGCTGATAAACCAATAATCGATATATCCTATCAGTCAAACCAGGAACTCATAGCGGAAACTTAAAGATCCCGTATTTTCATAAAATTATTGATTCATTTCAATGTATCATAGAATCCATCAAACAATCCAGGGGGCATTATGCTCAAGGGGAACTTTTGAAACAATAAACGCTGAAATTCAGCGTCACTTCACTGAAGGAAGCTGTAAACCATTTAATGACAACCCGTTCGTAAGAAATGCGAGTAAAGCCAGCTATTTTTCCTGTCGACTACAATGGTGTTCATGATCTCGTCAGAATCAAGCTTACTGACTTGTCTGGTTCCCTTTTGCTTTGGAAATACTTGTTCCTTTCCCCTAATCGATTCTTCTTGATAAGTTCCATAAACAGTGTCCTCCATTGTAAATCTTGGAATTACATGTAATAATAGCAGACAGATCAGTAACAATCTTCTAGTAGAAACGTTTTGGGAGAGTCCTTAGACCGTTTATTCTTCTTCCACTTGTTTAAGAATTGCAGAGTAACGGGGACCACCAACAAGTTTACCACATTGAAGAAACCACATGTTTGGACAGCACTTCCACAAGACTCCTTCCATTAACTGAAATAAGACCATAATCCACATATCCTTCCGGAATACTGTTAGTAATTTTTTAAAATTGATAAACAATTTGTGTTTAAGTGTTTCCAAGTTCGAAAATCTATCGATTTCAGCATTTAATAGTGTTCCACCGTGAAACATTACTGCAGCATTGCTACAAACATTAATGGACGTTTAAATGATGAACACTTAAATATGTGATACAATTTTACTCCTGATGGTTTGGGTGGGCATAGAGTAAAAAGGTCTTTCCATGAGTTTACCAAAAAATATTTTACTACACCAACTAATGAGTTTTCCTTACACGTAACTCAACGATGTTTTATTTCATTACTTAGTCTATCAAAGTGATTTGTGTTATGTGCAGTAGAAAGGGGGGCCTTTTGATAAAATCTATTCCGGAAAGACTCAGAGATGTGCTAGTTGTGTTTTTCTGCTGTAATTGTCTTGCTGAGCACCCGATTGTTTAATTGGAAAAACGAAAAATTATTTAGGTAATGCAGGAAATTGATTTCTGAACATTGTAACGTCAATTTCCTTTAGTCAATGTTTGGTCTTGAAAATTGCAAGCAGTACAATTCACCTTCGTTGTAATGCCCCCTCCATAAGGTTACGCATGCTACCGGTCATTTGTCGCCTTTGCGCATGTGGATGGTACCTCGTTATAAATTTTCATATGGATCGCAGGAGACAGGATAACGAAATGGTACTCCTACCAACTTATACCACTAGTCACAAATTGCCAGTGATATCGAGCAATATTCTGCATCAAGCGCTGCACCTTGACGGAAACCAGCTTACGGTGTACTGCGCTACTGATTCGAAAGCCAATGCAGATGACTGTTTTTTTCTGCGGCTGGTTGATGTGATTGATTCACACCAATCCACCGAAATGAACATTTACGACGCATAAAGATTTCCCAAAGCTTACTACCGATCCCTAATTCTTGGCACTATACGAAAAAAGACGTGGACTAGTCAACCATTTCACTTCTAAAGTATCGCACCAGTTACATGCAAACGTGGGCTCGTATGAACATTATGCTGCAGAGTTCGCAACATCTGTTCGGATGAAAGTATACCCGAAGGGCTCAGATTCATCAAGTAGATTCTCATTCAAAATGTTTACTCCGTACACTTCGTCGAAAGACATTCGAAACCAATCGACGACCGACAAGCCGTCATATAAGTATCTCGTAAGATGGTGTACACATCGTCACCCTTTAAGGGTGATGATGTGACACTCCTGATAGGACGAATACTGAATTCAACAGCGAGTCGCACATGTACATCAGCTAGGCTCACTGAACCGCCCTCAACAACGCGCCTGCCTTGCAACTCAGAGAAACGATCTAGTAACACCACTCGCTAAATCAAACCCTGTTTACGAATTTACCTGCACGTGTGCCTTGCGGAATGTAAGCCATACGGCGGGTGGAAGGATATTACAAAATCGAATCTCGGAGCACATCTGGAATTGGCTTGTGAATATCAAAACTGGGAGGGCTAAGAGTGCCATACCAAAACAATTTCTCAAATTTGGTCATACACTGGATCTATCGAAGGCTTTCCGTTTTGTTTCTCAGACTATGAACAAACACGCTTTAGATTTTTCCGGGGCGCTAGCTATACGTTATAGGAAACTCCCTTGTGTGTCCAAAAGCAGATGATAGTGAACTTAGCACTACTTCGGTATTTCATTGTCTATGGGACAATTATCAATGATAAATTTTCCCTAATGATTCGTCCCTTCATTTTCAATTCTTGTTCGTCACACTTTCCCACTGTGTTGACACAACCCTACTTCATTGCCTATATCGATTATTCATACACTGATTAAAAATTCAAATATTCCGACATGTCACACCTTGAGCTATGATTATTAGTTAGACAAGCTCCACCATTTTGTCTGTACACAACCATCCCTCTGCTCAGTTAGTTATTATTTCGTGTATGTAACTGACGAGAGCGAACGAAATGTTGTTCGAACACACAACAACTTTGACCTTATTATGACGCAGTCTGAATTAAAATTAATTAATCCTAATATTGGGGTGAGGGTAAATCTAAATGGCAAGAGCTTACATGTTACACAACTACTTGCAATACGATTCAACCATTCAACACTCTTCATGATCTCAATCCCTGAGGCAGATTGAAGAATTAGCAAGCACTGACGCTTTCCTTTGTTAGTTCTTCTTTACGCACACCAACAACTCTTGTACGCTTCTTGAATGTGTGTGGTTAATTTCTGAATTGTTTCAAGTGTAAACACTGTTGATAAATTGTAGAAGAAATCATGAAGTTGCGGTAAACGACGTGTTATTGTTTCAAGTATAAAGTTACTTCACATTTTATCATAGCTTCCGCATTCAGGTAGACTTTCCAGCCAACCTTTTTTCGAAAAGAAGCACTAGAGCTCGTCAGTAATGCATATCCTTAGTACGGTTGGGGTTAGAACCCCGGCCACGCTTTCGTGAGGCAAACCGTGTTTACTACTGCGCCAATGACCTCACACTAGGCGCGACCAAATCATCATATGTGAATGTTCAGTCAGTTTCGCTTGTGAGTAATGATCAGGTTTCCCGATCGAATCGATAGGAGACAGTTACTCTCTGCTAACTCTAGTAGACAATCCCGCGATTAGGACCTCCTAGACAGGTCGAAATCTCCGATCTCAAACCTGCTAGGCGACATTTTTGTCTTGTGTAAGCCGTTGATGAAACACAGCCCATTTCATGATTTGTTTTGACGGGTTCGTCGGTTGTGTTCCATGTGACAATTGACGTACGTAGTCGGTCTTTAATAAAAACAGGAGTAGGGAATTTTCAGCAAGAATAAACTGCGTTTTGAATTGTCTACCCGTGCGTCATCATGCCGTGCGAAACGTCAACGAGTTCAATAGCCGAAGCCTACTTTTTCCCCCCATAAAACAGTTAACTGGAATGCCGTGTACACGTGCACATATGTTACAGTATTTTCATTTTCCCACCGAAACCGCAAAAAGTACCGTAGACATGCTAACTTTTTCGTTTTCATTTGCCCTAATGATATAGTAGCGAACCGTCTCAGTTGGTATATATCAACATACAGCGGAATGTTCTCAGGAGTTTTACGGTTCAGTAGAACATTTTCGAGATCTGTCCTACAGTCGCGTCTTCCGTCGCTATTCACGTAAAACGCCAACAGGATAGGTTTCGAATTGTAACTATGTAACTGGTGACCTTCGTTCCTGCTAGGTAATTCTACGTCAATAAGTCTGATGCTTGGCAGAACAATCAAGCACTGATGTGTTTAGCCAAAGGTTTTCGAAATATTGTTTTTGAATAGCTGATCAAGGTCACTGGATTCGAAAGAAACCTTGAACTGTATTAAGAAATCCTTTTGCTTGAACAGACAAAAATATCATGCCTAGATTTTCCAGGTAGTTGTATTAACATTTATTTTCTTTTTCCGTGATTGTGAGATAAAACGACCATTTTGCACTTCTTCACGTGACCTATGATAGTAGTTTCTAAAGTGATGATCGTAAATACCTTTTATCAGGCCGTCGTTTGCTTGACGCGGAATACACATTTTTGACCTCAGTTGCTCCACTTGCCAATTTGACATCTCGACACAGTGAGTGGATGCGGATAATTGCAAGCGAACAGCTACTACATTGAATTTCAGTTACGCTAACTTACAGAGAATCCATATCTTTCGCCAATCACAATAGTCACAACTTGGGCTTGATGAGAAGGGCTCTTGATTGACAGTCTGAAATTTAGTTACTGGAACTGGTTTCCATATGCTGGCCTACCTCATGCCGAGAAAATCTAACATGGTCGATTGAACTGTTCTTCACTTCACGTGTAGTCACTTTGAGTAGATCCTTGTAGATACCTTTCTTCAACATTTCTCAGGCTGCGGTTAATGGATACTAGTTTGTAAGCCAACCTCAAAATGGTCAGTCAGTTTCCGCCCGTAAAAAAATAAGCTTGACTTTTCAATTGAAAAATAATGCTACATACAAATTACTATTCCGACCAATAGCCATTATTGGTTTTAACATATCCAGATAAGATCGTATTCTTAGAGAAATGAGCTAAAATCGGCAGCGTTAACAACCTTATGGCAATAAGTAGATAAGTTACATTCATGCTGACAAACAGAGGTATATTAGTTCAAAAGTGTTTTACGAATTTGTCCTCAGCTATGAAAGCTTATCTGGTCCTGTGTACAAAAATGTAGGAACTTGTACAACCGTTAGAAGAAATTATTTCTGACTTTACATGCCTACTGAGAGAGTGAATTTGTTTCGTGTATCTGTAGGGACATTTAAAAACGATCTGTACAATTTGATAGTTAGCATGGGATTTGGATATCAACCTTTGGGAAAACAACTCATCAAGAGCCATACATCAAGACAACTTCTACGGATTAAAATGGCCAGAATCTTACAGTGTTTTTTTTAGCTAGCCCTCTTATAAAAGGTAGGTTTGATTTAAGTTTTGATCTCGTCTGAGCAAATCTTTTTCACTACGGGATTTGAAATCTGATGGACTTTTTTTTTAGGAAACAATATTCAGTTCTGCATTGCCAATCACACACTAGACGTAGATTACTATGATGATTGTAAATCATACTGCATGAATTATTACGTTGTACAGAGACTGAGTACATTACAATTTCGTTGGCTGACATGGTGCCTTATTACTACTGCTTAGAAGCTAGCTCTGAGTTTGAGCTAAGTGCATTTCTCATTACTATTGCGTATTCCAAACTATTGCAATTACTTATTACACCTAAAATTTTAGCCACAGTTTCTAGAGGGTAATGCTTATGTTGTCCAATCACCACCCTTCATAATAATAACCATCCGGTTAACTCCGGCCAACGATTCAAGCAGTATGACTTAGTTGTCAAGTGTAAAATGAACAAGGTAAAGCTTTTGCTTCTTGATAGACCTTTCAACCAGTCAAAGTCGAAGAGAAGAAGAGGACAAATAGGCAAGATTTTTACGTTTTGACGACTTAAAAATCTGGATGAACTATTGAAAAAATAGACTGTGCGTTAGATCAATCAGGAGGTTCGTCTATGTTAGTTGAGCTAATTGATAAATGTCTGACGGATTACTGTCTGCGTTGAAGAAGAGCCAACATCTCTTTTCGATACACCATCATCTAGCGCAGGCCTTGGTGTTAAACACTTCAGTGAAAAGTCTGTTCGTTATACTGAGTAGATTTTTCTGTTTGACAATCTCCTAGACATTTCGCACTACTGTTATTCCTATACTACATCGGGCGTCTATCAATATGGGCTGAGTCACCTTATCTTTCAAAATATACAGCTACTCATAGGAACTCCGTTAGGATATACTTCATCCCTCAAACTTCATGCTCTTGTTTTCACTGTTTTATGTTTAATCTTAGAATGAGAGGTAATATGGCTGCTACTAATGTTTTCATTCTGAAGTAGATAAGTCAACAGGTTGCCCTCATTGTGACCTGTTAAAAGTTGACATCCGCTTTGTTATTTAGATTAAAACTCAGGACAGAAGTGGGCGTGTTGAATTGATACCACCCGTATTGTATAACTTACGTCAACTGAACAACTCAGGCCATTCAGCCTTGAACATGAGTAACTTTTGCCAGTATTAGTTTTCCACTTTTTGTGCGTAACTGTTTCACTTTACAAACTTCTTTTCTGAACTAGACGTGACCTTAGATGAACCACATAGTTATAGGTGGTGTGGTTCACTAAATAGCTCTCCATTCTGATTGAATATGTTATTGGATTCAAACCATGCACTCAATCAAGACCTCAACGTCCCGCAATTGCTTGACTTCGGGAAGCTGGCCATGCCTGCTGTGAATAATTTCATGAAGTTATCAAAAGACGCAATCTAAACAAATCCAGTTTGGTAGACTTTTACTAAACCGAAGTTGCACTGGCAATTCAGACATCAAGTAGCGCAATATGTGATAGCGTTTTGCGGGTTCAGGCAAAACAGGACTTCAAGAAAGTTCCAGGAGGTGTCGAATGTCGAACAAAATAGTCCTCGTGGCTGTTTAAGTAGCGAAGAAGCCCAAGCATAGTCTAATTGCTGATCGACAGGCTTGATTAACCAAGGAAATTCATGAATTGGAAACTGCTTGTTCTCCAGTGAATACTGACACGATCTTAAAGCTCACGTGTACCAACGACCCAGAAAGTCCACCTGTCACTGGACCTCGCAGCGAGACTGAGGACACACTCATTTACAGTAAATCAAGAACATTTAGTTGGCCGGATTAATTCATCATATGGTTTTGCCGTATAAACCCTATATGACTCTTATGTCGTGCCTTGATCAATGTATCTAAAATCACCTGCCAGAAGTGGATTCTGCAGTTACAATTTAGCTCTCAACCATAATAAGACCGCGTGTCCTCTTGCCGACAATTTTCAAATAAAGTAAGGCTTTAGTGGGGGCATTGGATGAGTTGTTCAAAATTATGCAAAACGACTGAGAACCTTTCGCTGGACTGTACTCACTCACTACCAGGTCCCATATCGACCGTGATCCCTTGCAAAAACTGCAATGAATTGGACTGACTCAGACTCTGTTGTTGTCTATACTTCAGTGACTCACCGTGTCACAAAAAGGACATGATAGGAAAGAACAAGCAAGGGTTTGTCTCACACGGGAATGTTTAGGTAACAAATTAACCCTTTACCGTGTTGTGGAGGAGCTTCATATGTAGCGCCGATCAACAATTACCGTTTCCCTTGACTCCAGAAGTACAGTCAATTTCATGAACATTTGAAGGATACATACACTTAAATGGGTCAACCATGAAATGAAGACGCCAGCTAATCGGCTGCTTATTGAACGTTCTTTGTAAAGATCATATTCGACTTGCGTGAGGTGCGTGGTGGAAAAATATGTACGGAAGCCATGTCGATTACTGAATGGTTAACCGTTGTTAGTCGAGTTTGTTTCCTGTGCTGGGATCGTCACTACTCAGTGACTTGGCGATTAGAGATAGTAAACGATGTGGTGATTTATCGGCTCATTGTCATGAATGTTGTCGCTGTTCGACTGAGTTCTCTGTGAAGTAAGTGATACCAAGGAAAGAACTCAGTGTAAGTTAGTTCCTGGATAACGTTTTTTACAAGTTATGCTCAACTTAGCAAAACATGGAAACCACTTGTTTACAGTTGTAACAATCAAGCTTACATGGACTATGCAAGCTAATCTAAGACTGTATGAGAACATAGTTTTAATTTTTCCGGTCTCACTTGTAGGTTTCTAACAGACCAAAATCATCAATTTAATAGGTTTTATTTAAAACCGAGCATAACAACACGAATTTAAATCTTCGTCTCACTTGGCTGACTGTTTCGTGCTATTAAAATTAATCAGTGATGCATATCTTTATTGCATGCAGTAGAAATTTGCACTACACATGAGTCATTTTTACCCAAACGGGCAGACAACGGGATTATACAAGCGTGAATGGTATGTGTCAGTCGCATTGGTACCGTTTAATAACTATAGATTGCAGTCCCATAGACCTCCCAGGCGGGTGTTATTTTTGATCGCCCAACTAAGTCTAATTTAGAATACTTTCCGATCTTCAGTTATGTATGAGTGATGACTTTTTTAGTTCATAAATGTCAGTGGCACATTTGTGTTATATTCTGAATCATACGCAATTTCAAATGAATATTTGGAGTTGAAAGTATAAAGCCTTGTGAGTCACTCAGATGTGATTGCCAGAAGACAGATTATGATCTGAACTAATTTCACACATTTCTATCACTTATAAAAGTGTAACCAGCGTGAAGACAAAAATTCCTAACTTGATAGTATGTGATGAGTACGGCCAAACAACTGACTTACATAATGATTGCCAATAAGTTTGGAGTCTATAAAGCATGCTATCTCTTGTTAATTCACAATATTTCCATATATGCATAGTCTGCGATGTATACTATAAAGTGATATTATCATTGTGTCTCGTGTTGGGAAATGTTTTGAAACAGAAGATGCTACATTTCGTCCCTACTGATTCTTACTCACAACCAAATGCTCTACTATAGCTATTTTGGCGTATGCTATTTAGCCATGGTCTAAAATAATCCTTCTGCTATATCAATACAGTTGTTTCTGCAAATGCATGAAAACTCGTCAACTCGACTTATGGTTAAAACTTATGAGTTCACTGTATGGAAAGCGTTAGGAGAATCTTAGTGGTTTAGGAAAGGGAAATAATTTTCATTGTAACCGCACTATGCTTCGTTGACACGCTAGCTCTTTTGTTGAATGTATTAGGGAAAATGTAACCGTCAAAGGGAGGATAGATATAGACAACTTTTGTGGAAACCCGTGATAGTGAGAGTACTTTCAAGAGATAGTCCGCTTCATTTTCTCTTAAAAGATGCTGGCAACTTGATAGCATTAGTAGTCTAATGCAAAATCTATTTTCAATTATCAATGTGTCATTTAATGGTACTCTGGATACTCAGCAAAACCGCTTACAATCTGTCGGTCCTTTTGAAGTAACAAGAGAATCTCTTACTATTATCTTGCATACATTGGCTTGCTTTACACTAAGAGCCCAATGCATCTATTTAAACTATTTGTAATCCAGATGTTCAAAGAAGTTGAACTGTTTTTCTTCCTGCTTGATATTCCACCATGGATTTGATGGACAACAATGAATATTTGGATTACTTGTCCCACTTGCTGTGCATTTCATTCACATGACGCTTATTTTATGAGACTCATGGTTACACCATTGAAGTAGATTGATTTGTATGCTTACTTTAAAATATTTCTGGGGAAAGTCCTTTTTCTGTTCTGAACTAAACGTGACATACTGATATGCCTCTTACATGGTTAAAAGTCCAGACTAGTGATCCTCTTTGAAAGGAAACTGTTGAAAACTGAATGAATTACTAATGAAAACTGTTTACCTTAAGACAGGCGAACTGTACAGTTACCATTTAGTTTGATGATCGAGAGGGTTCATTTCATAATATCGATGTGTGAGAAAGCTTGAGTGTTTTATAGAGAACCTGACAAACACTCCAGCGCTGTCCACATCCTGTAAACTTGTAGACTGTCAATGTGTGCTACCGGTCGTTAGAAGTAATCGCCTTCGGATAACAGTTACGTGTGTGACTCACTCTTATTCGTTAAATATAGCTTGATACTTCCACTTAATGGATTTGATTTGCTAACTGAATGGCTTGAAGCTAAACGTTCATGCACTGTTTTCTGTTATGTCAACCGTGTCTGTTGTGAGTTTTTAAATAAATACATCTCAATTTCACTGTTAGTCAATGGGATTTAAATAAAAACGGATTCTACGTCGTAATTTGTTAGGACAGAACTTTGTTTGCAACTTCTGCTCGGTTTACATTTCCACAATTTCGTTTGACCATTCGAAATGTCAGAGAAGGCAACAAATCATTTCACACAAGTATTGGAAAGTAGGTCTACAAATTACATAAACCATTCCTTTTTTTGACATGTGTAGCATTAGAACTAATTCTTCTAAACTTGTGACGAAAATCAATTCTAAATTTGTCCAAAAAGCTAAATAGCACACGTTGAAGAACAGTCAAGACAAACGTTAGTTTATTTTACAGTACAGATGCAGTTAAAACGCTACGGCTTTTGAAACTAGTTAAAACCCTAGATGACTGATCAAGTTGTCCGGTTATGTTCTGTTCAGGAGTATCTGTTACTTCCATCTAGTTTTGCTTTACAAGAAGAAGTAACTTTTCCTGGTCAATATCAAGATATCAGGGCAGCAGTGGCCGATATTTTGTGGTCTCGTACAATGTCAATGATACCTAGGTAATCACTCCATCTCATACTGTTCCGAAATAATATTCAGGTCTCAACTAATGACAAAAATCCGCCAAGTTATCCTAATGAAATACGTGTGAATCTTATAGCGTTCAACATTTTCGATTAATTTACTTAGTCCGACCTACGAAACGCTGGACATACAACCTATTCAGAAGATGGGTCGCAGTCTGGCACTCCATTTTCGTGAAAGTGAATGCTTATTTACAATATCAAAGGTATTCGATTTTCATTTGCAATCTGATTCTGCTCATATCAATCTATATGGTTATTGTTCATTTTGTACCAGATACCATTACAAATTCTTCGTCGTAACATGACTGTCTAAATTAACTGGCGGTGGCACTGGTATTTCCGTTGGACAGATAATTGGGCAAAGTGTTCTGAAACTTGGTTATTGAGAACCAAGTTTGACGTATGTGAGCGTGGTAATTTTATCGTCGGATGGAAATCTATGACGTTTCTGAACATTGTGTTGCGACTTTGTTTTTTTTTACGTCATCTGCTTTTGGAATTCTGCACTTCAGTCCGCGTAGCACTCTTTTTTTTGGTTACCAAGTTTATTATTATGGTTGCTGTTTTCAAATCTACAAGACCAAATACTCACATTTCATGTGATATTATTCCAACGTATTATCCGGAAATGATGGTTGTTGAACTACTCACCCGAACATTTTGAAGTTGTTCATTATATCGTTGCAAATAAGTGTCCAGCAGTTGTGAACTGTTCATTCCGCCAGTCGTATCTTCGTTTTTTGAATTGTGCTTGTTGTACGAACCTCTTCTCATGATCTGGCATGTACCCATTACAGGTGTCATGTCATCTGCAGGAAAATAGGCAAGTTTGAACAAAGCTGTCGCAAGCATGAACAAAATTCCACGCCAAAATACAAAACGCAGTCACCAAAAAGACATGACCAACTCCAAACCGTGTTTGTTAGTAAATGAGTTACGTGAGCAAAACGGTTTAAATCATGGTTTCAGATTTTGAAACCGAACTTTGATTCTACTCACGACCCAATTGCAGTGTCAGGTTGACTAATAAATCCAGATTATGTTCATCCTATTCACGTTACACTTGCCTAAAAGTACCAGCGTTTGGGAAACTTGCTCATTTCGGTTGACCATACACCAAGTTTCCCAAAATGAGTAGGGCGTATTTATTTACTATGGTATAAAATTTTAGGCTGCTATTTTAAATCGCTTCGAAAGTTATTTTCATCAACTGCGTTCTGGTTCCTAATTCACTGTGTAAGAAACCTTTTAGTAGACTTTGGCTCCAAAATGTCAGCGTGTTGAATACCGTCCTGTTCACCCGCGCTGGCGTTTTATAGGAAATGAATAATTATGTGACATACCGTGGTGTGGTATACCCACATGTTTAACCCGCACTATGAAGGTGTTTCTCGGGCAGTAATGTAGACATGCCAGTGTGAAATTTCCTTGAGTTCGTACACAGAGTGTAAACTTGACGATGAATATTTTAAGTTGCTTGATTCATTCAGAGTTCTGGAAATTGGAAGTATTCTATCTTAAACCACGACGTTTTACTTTGTAATCACATCGGTTTAATCACAGAAAGAGCCATTTACCACTCGGATTTTCAAAACTCTGATCATTCACTTTCTAGACAGTTCATACACGGATATAATAACACTGAATTTACTTTTGAAATACAGCTTGGAGGGATTTTATTACCGTATTAAAACAAGGCACCGTAATCAATAGAACAAGTGTGGTATACAGTCAATCGATTTTAACAACCAGTGACAAAGACTGAAGCTGATACTGCTCTATAAACAATTGTTATGTTATTTACGGCGGGGCTGACTATGAGCTGAACCTCAACAAGACTGAACAAATTTACTCTTAATAAAACATGCGTCACCATAATATCAGGGTTTGCTTGATTGTAAGTGGGTTGTAACACAATGGCATAAGGAGCTCTATGGAATGTGAGGCGTCGAGACTTTGACTATTAGGATTCTGCTTGGCAGGATTTTGCTACTTAGGCATGTGGAGAAAAATCTTCATGCTTGCCACTTGAATAGAGCATTCTGCATCCGACTGTTGGCCATGTCCAAAAGTGCTTTTGTTTAGTTTACAGTTGATGGTTCTTAACCCTACTTTGACCTTTAGTTTTAAGCTACAGACATCCTGGGCTACCTGATACTATTACTTGCCTTAGCGTTGTGACCACTAATACATTTTGTTAATCTGGTCCATATAGAACGCGGGTTTTCTTTTGAAACTCAAAGCAAGATCGATATGACCAGGAGAATTTAGGTTAACGTTGCCGAAAGTCATTTACTAAGCATCTCGGCCAACAGTCCTGTTATTGCTGGCCAGAATGCCACGATGTGCAGGCCCATGGCTAGTAGACTTGTGGCTATTTTGTAACCTATTTTTATACAATAATTCTTGCTTTAGGTACACGATTAACTGACTTGCTTGATTGCGGAATTTTATCACTGAAGTATTGAAGGAAATTGTTCTCCTAGTGTCAAGCAAAGATTGTCCAGTCGAAGGATATGAGAGACATAAACCTAAAAACTAACAATGCCCTTCTTTACTATAGTTTGGCAAATAAAATATCACTGAGCCTAAAAGAAAAACTACCACGTAATTTTTTGTATGTCACGACAAAGCCAAACATTGGGTGCACTGATACATACCGTACTCCACACAGATTTCCTTCATATCTTTGACCATCAAAGAACTCATAAACTCAGATTGTTAAGTATACTTTTTTTACGATTGCATTAATGTTTCTCATTATCGCTTCGTTTTTATTATCTTTTCCCGGCTGCTGGCCACACTATACATATGAAGATGTCTTGTATTTGATACCAAGTGGTAACTACTTCACTCACTTACCCCTTCTGTGTTAGAATACCTTTTGTTTTCACACTTCCAAAATCTTTCACCCTATTCGAGTTATTTTTTTGCCAGGTTCGTGTGGTCGATGTCTGATTAGACGCTGATTGCGCCAACTTCACTGCTTTTGTTTCACTCATCAGTTCTATGCACAGTGGACAAAATGTGACCAGAAGCTTCATCGAAAAAGGACGAATGGACAAACAGTCACCCGACATCTGAAGTAATACTCAGATTACCTCGAGTATCCGAAGATGTTGTTCACACATTTATTTCTCTTTCATTATGTGCGCAGCAATTTACCTCTCAGTTGACATCAGGCGAAAAAATTTTGCGGCTGCTCTACCTTTTGGAATTATCTCCCCTGCTCTCAAGTTGACAGCAATCGTTTTTCACAACAAGCGAAAAAATCGTATTAACCAATATTGGAATGAAGTTAGGTTGAATTGTCTTCATATAAAATGAATTGCACACAAATGTGAGCATCTGCTCTACCGTTCATGATTGTGTTACAATTCAGTACAAAGTTTTGTTTTAGCCGTTCAACATGAACTGTTGCTCAGCTGGTAAAGAGAGGTCACCAATTCGATCACTGGTCTGTAGAGTTTGACAGAGATGTGTTTGTAGAAATCCGAGAATCTCAAGTAGTTATTACGTGACAGAGGTTAGAAATACAAACCAGTTAGTTCAATACCCAATCCACTTGATGTGAGACGTCAGAATACCTTGTTGTTTTGAGGAAACCTAGGACAAACGAAAATGTGCCAATGTGTGAACTTCAGGGCTTGCCGTTTGGAATACGATCTGTTGAGGACAAGGCACCGACTCAAAAGACTGGATTTTCTCT
>JTDE01000036.1:108168-151588 GCA_014338405.1 Paragonimus skrjabini miyazakii
TCAATAGCACAACTGGTCTCTAGCCAACGTCCTTCTGAAGTAATGTATAACTTATATACCTTAGCAGATATGGATGAATTATCATGTTTATGCACTCGAAAGTGGGCTTATGATATATAAAATACTTGATTATACAGCTATTCAAGTTATACTAGCAAATGATAGTACCAGGTGTGACATCCACTTCAAAACACAACTTTTAAAAGTTATGACAATTATTGACGCTTTCCTAGCTGAAGCACTTCAAGATGTCACACCAACATATCCTCTTGGATAGGTGAATAGACTTAATCGCAATCAGTCAGTCAGTCAATCACATAGACAGTCAACTATTCAACAATAACAAACAAGCAAACGGGAATTTGCAAGCAGACTTAATATTTCATCTCAACCGATGACTATCCTCTCATTTGCTTGAATGAGATTTTCAGATATGCTACGAGAATTCAATATGCAATCCTATATACAGGAGGAACAAACATCTCTTGCTCAGTCACATAAGGACAGCTTTAAAAAATAACAGATTGTTTGGTATTTTGAGATGATTTTGAAACGATACCAGCAGTTTATAAACGAAACGCTGGAGTGAACGTTTTCAATAGTTGGTTCCATAAACGATTTTAGCCAAATAAACGGAAACTGATAAAACACTTTGTTCGGATTGTTACTGTCAGCGAATCAAGGCTGTTAATCCTAATTTCAGCATTAAATATGCTCATTTTCTGGCTACGTTGCACCAGCTAAAACACTATTTATATGGCATTTACACTTCCGTAGTATAAATATGACAAATATTTAAATAACTCACTTTCCGCGTATTCAGAATTGTCAGTGATATATAGATCTGAACTGAACCACTGTTAATGTCACTAGCTTTAAAGCTACTAGTGGATTCTCATTAAGATTATCATTGTGTAGACCATACTGAGCTAGAAACAAGGTGGCAGGCATTTTATTGTCAAGACGATGCTGTCAATACTGCCAGTTAGACATCACGTGAGAACCACACATCATGTAATACGAATCTGTTGGGCTGATGAACGGTTGCCAGATGTAAACCTGTCGCAACACAAATGCGCTCTATATAACCTCCAGTCTTTGAGCAGAACGTGATAAAAGCCATAGAAAATGACAAATACTTGATTCAAATTTCACAGTGTCTGGCTTGTATAAATCACATAAACACATGAAAAGAATACGATTAAGATCAATGGTGAACAGACTTTTGATAATCTACTATGACCTACGGATATCAATCAATACACTGGCATTCTATGAAATTAGTTGAAACACTTGTTTTTAAATGATGCGGCAAAAGACATTTTAGAGATAATCTCTCCAAAAAAATAACTTGGTCGTACCTAACTGCCTCAATGCGTGCGTACATCATGTCAAAAAATTTACACATGTATTCGGTAGAACAAAGAAACTTGTGTTTGAGTGATATGCTAAATAGAACACAGTGAATACAATGGCATTCCGGTCCACGGAGGTCAATCAGACACATTAAGCAAATAAGACGTTACAAATAAAGACAAGTAAAATTGATCACAGTTATTTTACATCAGGATTTTTATATGTTATGACGTTTTAAGCAGTCTACAAATCGGACGTATCATCTGAATATGATTGTATACTAGCACAGTGAGTCAAAACGGTGATAACTGACCAGTCAAAAAATCGCTTCCTCAAGTCATCAGTCACATCAATTGCTGGTCAAAGAGGGTTAATTGTTGTAATATCTTCGCCGCTTTGTATAGTAGACATTATTAAAGTCGGAGAATTATTGGCGAGCAACACTGAGCAACGATCATTATTCTAAGTAGAAAATCTGTTACTATTCAGAGAACCACGCTGAAATAGCCCTCCATCGCCCGATCCTACGTTACCCTTTCAAATTTCTGTACCCCCCCCCACACACACAGATTCATCGGTTGTGGACAACACTTCGTATATATAATTTTGAAAACAAACATATTTAGTAAATTAATCCAAGGATTCTATACACTCCGCTAAATATGTAAGAAAGGGAAATTTGTCCAAAATGTTTACTAAATTGTGAATAGATTATATTTGCCTGTGTTAATGAACTATCCCATTTTCTTCGGATTGTTAGTCTGGGAAACTCAGCGACATCTTAAACCTCCCAAATGTGACGTTACTATGATGGCCGAGAGTTTACGAACAGTCTGTTAGTTTGGAGATGCGAAATGTGATTTAAAAGGGACACTTCTCATGTGTCTTGTAGAAAACCGTAGATGGCTTCGTTGACAATTCGCAGCGCATTTTATGAGTGACACATTTCCTTGATTCAACCTGACTTGTAGCGGTTGCTTATGCGTATAATACATTCTCAAAAAACAACACGAAGTGTGGAAGTAAAACTTGCTACACCTGATTAGCTGAGCACCAGTAAGCAAAAATCCATTCCGTTACACTGGATGACATTTTACGCAGCCAAGATATTATGCATGCAGCGTGGTGTCACAATTCTGCATCCACTATGAAATGATAATCTGTGACAAATCACTGGTATAGTTCAATGTTGTCACCCCCTGTAGGTTGTTTGGAAGCAACAGAAGGTGAACTTCAACTTGGACACAGTGTGTTACCAATAACAATGACCTGATGAAATATGCACACCTTCCTCAGAGTTACTGATGGTATGCTATTTATTGGCGAAAATCTGCTGGACTTAGTGCCATTCATGGGGGATAGCACGGTTTGAAATGATTTGAATTTATCGACTCAACTAGTTTTTTGGTAATTCTATCCAGCAGACAATTATTGTAGTACATATGTGCCACTAACTCTAATACCATATCGTTTAGACTCATCGATTACCATAAAGGCTACCCGTAGTTGTAAATTCACATAAGCCTATTTTGTGAGCAGTCAAGAAGAAGGCTAGTTGATAGGTAACATGCACACACACACACGCACAAAGCATGAACAACGATTAGGAAACCCCACTTAGTTAGTAAACACAGACCTCGTTAGTCGCCACATTTTGAATGGACCCTATTTTATTTGTAATAATAGACTAACCGGTGCCGTTCGTTTGTAAACGTCGGGAGAATTCCTGATGTTGAGTGGACTAGTACATCCAATTGGAGTGTCGTGAACTCAAGTAACTTATCCGTTTTAGTCCGACAATCATTGAAATTGAACACATAAGAATGTGGTTCATGTTTTTTCGTCGTCTTGACAGTCAATACAATTTGAATTTGATGTACGTTTGATGTTGATGGGGTTTGTTATTGATAATCATAACAATGTCATCATCATCATCATAGACAACAATACATTAGTGGTTCACACTGATGCTTAACTGCCACACAACCATGAAGAAGAAGAAGAAACAAACCCTGTTTGGGAAGAGAGAAGAAAAAAGAGGGAGGGGACCTAACCACTAAAAAAGAGCTACGTCTACATTCAAACATACAACATCGAGGCGCCTACACCTTGCAAACAAACAACCGAGCTGTAAGTGAAAGTAAGGCGTCATCAGCAAAACAGCTTCCTCACGGCTTTCACTGCCCCGCGTCATTAAATGCACTCACTTCACAGACAACTCGGCCAAACAACGACAACATTCACGCCACTGAGGTCGGTTTGCCGCCATCTTACCTAAAGTTTCAAGCCATCGACTCTCTGAGTTGCGAGGGCTCCAACTCGGGAGACGAACCCGATCTACAGTAGCTAACCCCTTCGTGAACGATTTCATTTATCTACGCCAGGTCATCATCTGTCCACCTCGCACCTTACGCCAATCGGCCGCAGCGTCGGCAAACAGTGCTCGGTGTGGCAAGGGATTAGCTGGCATCCTTAATACATGACCTAACCATCTAAGTCTGTGCAAGTGCAAAGACTGAACGAAAGAACTCGTTTGACAATCAGTGCCAAACACCCGCTCCCTAACCTCCTCGTTGCTTACTCGTTGGGGCCACCCGATACGAGCGATTGAACGCAGACATCGGTGGTCGAATACCTGGAGGCGGTTCACGTCCTCTACCCTGATCGGCCATGTTTCACTGCCGTAAAGTAATACAGCCCTCACTGTCGTCTGATATACGCGACTCTTAAGTTTCAAGAAAATACCTCTCTGTCACCATAGGTGCCTCAGATTAGTAAACACCGCCCTAGCCTTGGAAATACGCGCCTCTATTTCATTCCCTACACCTCCGACGTCGCCGCCACTGATGCAGCTTCCCAGGTATACAAACCGGTCAACAACTTCCATGACTTCATTATCTAACATTAAACCTACGTGATCACAGCAATCTTGCAGAAGCACTTTGCATTTCGAGGCAGCAAAGCGCATTCCGAAGTACTTAGCAGAACGCGAAATTGTCAACGAATAGTCATAGGTCTTTGAAACATTCTTTCTACAAAATGCACTGTTCAACCCTATGAACTCAACAACCAAATCCTTTGCTACTGCTCTGTCTAACCTCTACCTGTATAAAATTGTTGTTTATGCTCACAAGTCAATAAAACCTCTGTTCATGTTGATAACACATGCTAAGGTAGAGTTGGCTGAACAAAAGGAAATTTCTAACTATTAACCAGGTTACTTCTGGTAGTTTGTTTTCACGCCAAGAAAGCTACAGGTTCGGGGTGAGTGAGCTGTTTTAACGACTACAATCAATCCTCGAAGAAGTTGATCGGATAACTCACTGCTAAACAGCAACAAATCTAACTTCTGTCAAGTTGATCGATTGATGCAGTGAATGACATTAAAAATTGCTTCGTTATCCCAAGAACAGAATTCATGCCTTAATGGTTGTTCTGATTGATGATCAGACCAATTTTTGAAATTGTTTGAGGAGTAAAACAAGAGAGTAACAAACAGACAACGTACAAATAAGTGACCGGTCTCCCTCCAAAAACCACACACGTTTATATTGGAGTCTGTAATCTAGGCATTATCCCATGGACGTGTTAAAGTGTAAAATTCAGTGCTTGGAGCAGATGAAATTCAAACTTTAGTATCTCTTGTCTTGTTTGTACACCAATAATTTATTGTTCAGTAGTGATGCAATTTACACAACAGGTTTTATTATAGTTGTGTTTAAACGCGTCACTTTATTCAAAACCTTCATTTATTCGTCTTTTTGTTACCATGCACGCAAAATGTTTCCACAGTTTACGTTTTGGAGAAAGTTGTAAACTTAAGACATCCGACAGCAGTTATACCCAGCTAAATATGTGTTAGATTGATCAGAACGGAAATTTAACTTCACAGGTTTTTATACCGTGGAAGATCAACAATAATGAGACTGCAAGGAATAGATTGTTAGAAAAAGGAATGGAGGAGAAATCTGAACAGGGTCTAGCAAGTGGACCACAAATGTAATTCATCGTGCCAGAAAGAACGATGGCATAATAGCAGGCGAGAAGTCGTTCGTAACTTCATCCGTTATTCTGATATTGAAGCCGTCTGAAGGCTCAAATTAGCGTCCATAATGAGTGTTTGTGTCAAACCCACACTTAAATTCGTTTATGGATGACACTGTCACGATGGGCTGGAGCAGATTGTTTCAGGTTGGACACAGTTGCAAATCGAAGGAGTATTGGATGCAATCTGGACGGCTCAGGTTTTGCTACGAGATTATCAAGTCTTACTCAGACGGTTGACTCACCTTAATAAAAACAGTTGACTCGACTGATGACAACAGTGATAAAGGATCCTGCATAGTAAGACGATTCCTAACGTGTTGAACATGCATCAGGGACTGTACCTAACCACCCAATCTATCTGAACAGAATAATGAACGAAGTGTTTTAGCAGACATTCTGATCTTCCGTTATACCTTGTTAAAAGTATAATTGTCCTTCATGAGTTGAAGACAGCATGCTTGGGAAATTAGTTCCAAATGAGGACACACCGTCCGGTTGAAAAGATCTCACACAGCACAGTAAGCAGTCCGTGCATCATATATGTCCATTAGATAATCTATACATACAAAAATGGCAAAATAAGGTTAGTTGAATCAACCATTGCTAGTTCCCGTTCAAGGATATTAGTGTTCGAACTTCATGGCCCAAGAGATAGTTAAGGTCGTCAAAAGTAAGAAGATGAATGACCTTACATTTAATTGTGTTACAGGACAGTCTGTTGTTTGGTGCTGAGCAGTGAATTTCTTAGTATGGAACCTTGTGGCACATAAATGGCTGTAAACCACTGATAAAACTACACCGCCGACTAGGATAAGAAAGTCACGACCATGGGGCTAGCGAATAAAACGTATAGACGGGGAATTAATTGCATCAAACCATTCTAGCAGCACGTAGAGTGTTGAGTGATCTACTTCATCAAAGGCTCCAGGAAAGTCTGGGAGGACAAAAACCACCGCAAGTTGAAGAAAAATATCTGACGTTTAGGTTGAATTCACTTGATTAGGTCAAATTCTTAGATTGCAAAAGAATTCAATTTTCAATTCAACATCACTCAGTTATGGTCGCAGCCTTCACAGGCAACTGAATTTTAGCTTGCTCACTTCTGAAAGAATAACTGGACTTGAGTTTTCTTTTATTACAACTCACTAATAATGCACATCCTTGTCCTGACTGGAATTTACCACCTGCCCTTCGTACTTATGAGAACACCGTGTTAATCATAAAACCGGTGACGTCACAGTCGGCATAAGTCATCAATCATATCCAAGCCCAGACATGACCTTATGAGGTTTATGTATAAGTTGCCTGATCATTTGGAAGGGAAATAAAGCAGGATTGCTCTGTTCAACCTAGTTGACAAGCCCGCTAATAAGACCTCTTAGGTTGAATTTGAAGTTAGTCTTCAGTGAGCCAAAAAAGGACGATTCAAGTCAACAGCTGAAGGTTGATAATTTTGAATTGAACACCATTCACATTTGATCATATTTTTTGACAGTCATATGGGTTTTCCGGCTATATTACTCCATAAGAAAGCAGTAGACTCTAGTTTTTCTTCTAGTGGAACTTGCCGTCGTTAAAACTGTGTGGTTTATACTCCATAAACACGACGACCGCGGTGGAAGAACGAGGATATATACTACTAATAAACTTTGGTGAAGGCAAAACCCTGGCTTTTTGCTTCTTAATGAATCGGGCCAGTCTAAAGGTTTATCTGAGTGCAGAAGCTCGGAAGGACTATTCATAGTGTTCAGTTTGAAATAATGTAAATCTCCAAAATCCAATTTGTCATTTTTCCAATAGATGGGATGTTTTTGAGACAGAACGTCAGTTTTGTCGTGTTACCCGACTCTCATATCTATTACTCATATAAGTTTATCGGGACGTAACACTACTTTACTCACCACTTCAGTAAACTTCCAGATATACTACACATCCAGTTTAGAAATGTTCGTACGGAGTCTTTAAAACATCATGAAGGGAAACTTCGCGGCTCACTGTCTTGTTTTTATGAAATTACTGTTACGTGTGTGCAGGTGATATTTCAGACCAACGGACAACGCTACGATCGAGCTAGTTGCCATTGGGAACATATCTAAACTCCCTACGAGGCACGTAAACAAGTCGCACGGAAAGTTGCTGTCCGAAAAAGCGTTTGACCAAATGGAAACGCTATTAACTACGTCATTTGCCATTACAGTTTGGTTGAAAGCAATATCCTAGATCACTACATATCAATGCAAATAAACTATGGTGACAAATGGATTGAGAATAACACAACGTTATGAGCAAGTTGTAATACTCTACGTTTCAACCACGTCGACTGGCCCTCCTCAGGAGTGTTGTAATCGAAATCACACTAACAAAGAAATAGAGATCACGTGGGATTTGCCGTGGTTAGGTCAATCTGCGCTGCAACTGAATTGGTTGGTCGAATCGTTTGCCAATTAGGCGGGAGTAAGTCTGATGTTGATAAGATTCGTTTGTGTCTGGTGTTGTTTATCCATCCAGGCCACACTGCAGATAGGGGTTTGCTATCATTTCGATTAACACAAGCGTGTTGTGTATAAATGGTGAGAGCTTCAGCGCAGCAGCGCTCCGCATGGGAATGTAGACCCCTGTGAATCACTCCAGCTTGATCGAAACCTACGTTGTGATTCTCTGACAGTGCATGTAATGTAATGGCCGATTTCTTCTCCAGCTTCTGAAGTTGATATGCGTCCTTTGGCAACACGTACTTTCAGTCGCCTGCTTGTCTCTCCTACGTACGCAATCACCGCATTTGATTTCGTAAACACAATTTGTCTGGTCGCCCATAGAAACTTGATCTTTAGGATGCATCACCAGTCGTTCTAAAGTATTAAATAACCGAAATACGGTCCGTACAGCATACATACAGCATACTGAGACAGGATGGAGCGAAGTTTTTCAGATATGTGTTCACGGTACGGTATTTGCACATTAGACTTGGAAGTTCGAGTCGCTTTGGTCTCTTCCTTCGTTTACATGCGCTTAATTGTGTTCTCAACAAACGCGTTTGGATATTGATTGACGGCTAGCATTTCTTTAATTCGAGAAATTTCTGTTGTTTTGGAGAGTTCAGTATTGCAAATCTTAGTAGCCCTATTGACGAGTGATTTGATGACTGTTCTCTTCACGCCGATTGAATGCGATCCCAAATCCCACGTGACCTCTGTTCCTTTGTTAGTGTGATTTCGATTATAACACTCCAGGTGGTTGAAACGTAGATTATTACAACTTGCTCATAACGTTGTGTTATTTTCAATCCATTTATCAATAACATGTTAAACACGACGCTCAAACTGTTCGTACCACATTTGGTGCGGATATCTTACAAACTGTGGTGACCGATGCAAATTTTTAAGCTGTTAGTCAGCCCCACATTATATATACTGATGTATATATATATGATATATATGATGTATATATATATTGATAGCTGTTCCTGCGAGACGTTGAAGGTTCATTTAAGTTAGTTTGTTGACAAAGTTTTTGAAAATATGTAACAGTCGAACGCTAACTCGAACCAGACAACATGACATCGTATTGGTGAAGAAACTATGTTTCAGATGTCTGGAGTTAGGATTACCGTTAAGGTTCATTTTTGGGTCTCGGTACAAATGCTGTAAACCGAATGCATTACATACGCAATGAATAAGGGGTTTCAAACACTTACAGATGGAACCTACTGTAGAGGTCAAAGTATTGTAAACAGAACTCCGGGTAGTATACATTTATACGACGGTTGATCGGTCGACTGAACTTTGTGAGATAGCATGTTTTCAGTTAGACCGTTAGTATCTAATAGAAATTTATAGAATCTGACAGAACTTTTCTGCCTGACGTCGATTCCTTGGTCACTCATGTCCCTCTTTGTAAATCAGCGGACTGCTTATACGTGTTTCTGTTTAACATATGGTACTGATGGTAGACCGTATATTGAATACAACTTTAAATGTGTGATTACTTTTGGTGTTGGTCAGTTCGTTCTCGTTTCGCTTTCGGGGGAAGTTGTGGTGTGTCACTGTACGAATATTAAACACTGAAATTCATTTGAAACTTGAAGTTTCTGTTTAGTATGTCACTACACACTGTAGGATTTTGTTCACTCGAGTAGAAAGGAAGTCGGAACGAGATTCAATGAAAGGGGATGAGTCCGAAACAGGGTCAGAGCTAGAAGCGAAGCGTTTGATTGAGAGGAAACGACAAAAACAATTACAGTATGTCAAATTCCTTTCCCCTTCTTGTCATAGTCAGTGTATTTAACAGATGGTCATGAGATGGACAATTTCCTTTCAACTAATGGATGCTTAGAATCTCCACCTTTTGGTGGTAAATATTTGTTAGAGTATATTTAAAACTTTTGTTCAAAAATGTTAGTTGAAACGATCACCTTTTGCTATTGGAGCCACACAAACAATATTTTGCATGACACATAATTGGGCCAAGCTAACCCTGCAGAATTTACTTTTTCTGCGGGCGTTGTTTATTCGTAAATGATTAAACTTGTTTAGACGCATTTTAAGAACGGTGAATTCAGAAAATGACAGTCAGTCTGAGTCTCAGATCCGTACTTTAATAATTACCGGGTGTTAAACTATATGTTTATATGTATACGAATCACACGAAGACTTTCAGTGGCTTGGAACAATGCAAAGATGAACACTTCCGCGAGTCTCTATGGAACAGTTGAATATAGTGGTCATAAGCGCTAATGCTCGGCAAGAAGTCACTCCCGCGTCCCAAACATGTACCTTCAAGCAAACAAATTCTTGCACGTCGGTAACCGTCTGTCTGTTTCCCATTCAAGATATATGTAAACCATGTTTACGTGATTCGAGGTCAATTTACAACGGTTCAGCGGGTTTGTTTGGTAGTGTTCTACTAATTACATTATCATCGTCAAAACTGAATATTTCATACTAGCACAGTGAGGCGGCAAATGAAAAGGCATGTAATTCTCTAAAGTTCTAACAGTGTATAACGGCTTGCACGAACACGCCCTGTAACTGAGTTAGGTTGGCAAACGATCATTATACACATCTGGATCACAGCGGTTTTCGCCAAAGTGAAGTTGTTTATTCTTCCTCGGCCTTACCTCAACATAACTCAGTATAGTCCGGCTGCCCTAATCCACCGGCGCTTGCTAACCTCACTTGGTCAAATAGTTTATTCTGGCAGGCCGCTGCTCAGTGTTGAGATACCTCTAAGAGGTATCTATTCACACTGTAATTTATCGCGATAGTATGTTCCGTTTAATTTGAAGAAACCTGGCAGTGTACAGCAACTCATTATTTCGTGTTAACCTGACATCGAGTGTTGTAAATACGACGTAGAATTATCTTGAGGTGAAAAACTTAATAGTTATCTATACGAGCTCTTCATTCAACGGATGTGCCTGTTGTCTGTGATATGGTTTGAAAATACTTGACTGGTGTGGCACATTTGTCCCTGAAATGCTCATTTATGGCGCTGGACTACATTACAGGTTTAGCCAACGTCATTAAAATGAGGCTTTCTGTTGCTGTTTCCTGTCCAGCCTTCCATGGTGCGTGAGAATATCAGTTTTGCTCGGGGTGTATCAACTCCGAACATGATATTCTTGTTGCATCTCAAACACAAAGAGGCTGAATGAAGATTCATAATTGCTTCTCATGGTATCAAACGCTCTCGTGAAAATGTTTGGGTGAAAATTCAGTTACACAAGAACTCGGATAAATCATATGACACTGCGTAGATGTTCACATAAATTAAAAACCGATTTGTTCAAAGGTGAGGAAAAAATAATAAGCCTACCTCTACTGGAACACACACTATAGATTTCTTGCTAATTAGAGAAGACTGATCACAGTAATCACATTTGGGTGTTCATGAATCATAGGTGTTCTGCACATAGTAAATTGAATTTTTATGCAGACAAACTGGTATAATTTATAGATTTCGCACATTTATCCAAGTTGATGTTTTTGGAAAATGTGTTCAACTGAATATGTTAGATATCTAATTACCTTTGGTGGAAGCAAGTAGGTATTGTGTGAAGGGAGTTGAACCAAACATCTCGTTCGCAGAATTAACGACTATACGATAGGTGGTCGCTTTTTGAAGACCTGTAAAAAATAATAACAGAAATGATGGAAGGAATGATTAAGTTTTAGTTAAGTTAGGTGAAAAATATTTTTCTTACGGACCGTTATCAAAAAATGTCTACTAAAGTATGATCACAAGTGTACAGTCATTGCCAGTACACATCCTTTACACAATGAATACCGATTTATGTCCATACAGTTGCTATATTTTGAGCAGCTGTCTTCGATGGGCTAATACAAAGTCGAAGCCGTTACGTATCAGTGATGCAAACAAGGTTACATAAAACACTGGCCATCTCTATTAAGTTCGGCCATCACGATTGTATCCAATATGAAACGGCTATTGTACCATCTACGACTATCGCCAAAAATCCATTTTATTTATGATATAAACTTCTTTCATTCGGCAAAATCCTAAAGTGTTTTTAGTACCAGGGTTGACCTCTGTAGTAAAAACCGAAGGATCAATGATGGAGTCCGAATCAACTGATTATGAGTATAGCATTCACGCACGGATTTAAGTTGCAAATGGAAAATAGTAAACCGCTTTCAATGTTTGTAGAAGATAATTGACGCACGCTTTCAAGAAAAGCAAGTTGAAGAATTTATGGATCACTAATATTAAAAAATCCCTCGTCGTTAAAACTCATTATTGCTCTCTCACAAATTAACCGAAGATTATAAAGTTCTTTTACTATATACTTTTCTATCCGCCGCCGATGTTTCGAAATTATATTTGAGACAACTACCGTAGATTAGTTTGTCATCAGAAATTGAATTAATACATTACGTATATTCACAAAACTTTGGATTCAAATCGTATTTGCAAGTGCTGTCGAGTAGTTTGCCTTAAAGTATCAAATGATTTATAAAACGCAGATGAGCTTTTTTGTATATTTGCCATAGGTTGTGGTTATTAAAGACATTTTTTGCTTGCCGGTGATTTTGATATTAAAACGTCCGCTTTTCAAAAAATGAGAGAAGTAGTCTGTCAAAACAAATATACGTTTTTAACCGTATGCAATAAAATTGGTTCATTTTGTGAGTGACATCACCTGCAACTTCGAGCTTCACAGCTACACTTATGTAACGAGGAGTTTTCCTTAGAGAATCCCATCTCAAACTGAAGATCCAAATTGTTGATGGCACTAACACATTATCAAAAGTGCTGTTAATGTTGAAACAGTCAACAATCTGTCCAACCGTAATTTTTCAAACCTTAAGTCACAAATGGAAAATGACGGTGTGAAAAAATAAGTAACATTCAGTATGTTGTTTTTTTTGCTAGTTTTCACGGTAAAAAATGTGCATTGCGGTTTGGTTTTTCTTAAAAAATGCGGAAGCATTCTGACAACATTAGACAGCTGTTACTTGCCAGACAACTTTCGGAAAAACAGTGTTCTGTTGGCATGGTTTCTTGTCGTCTACCCCGGTACACATTCCAACAACCATATACTTATGGTTTGGCTGAATAGGTTATATGACGCAAATCAGGATTAAAACACACGTTATTGGCGACGAATGCATTGATTGATTTTGATATGTTCACTAAAGTGGCTATCATGTTTTTGACTGAATTGTCGGCAGATATGATTTTTGTAGATCTATACAGCCTTCAGCATGACAAAGGTGGTTATGTATCATACGTAGCCCAAAATTCAGCGTTGACTGTGTACTTTCAACTATTCTGACAAGAATTCTCAATGTTAAGATGGTTCGCATTCAAAAACATAATTCTCTACGGACTTCAGACCGTTACAACGGCTGTGCAGAAAATTGCACGAAAACTACTTCAATTAATCTGTTTTGAGAAAAACAGTGATCAGGTTGTCAAATTCTTTCCAAAAAGTGTTGTATTTCAACTATTTTTAATTTTGTTTGCATTTAAGCGAAATGATGTCGGTCTCCAAGAAGACTGTGTTAAAAAACTAATTAATTTTTTGCACGGTTCATCAATTTTTTGTTTGGAAGAGTAAACAACAGTTGAGCATTCCCAGTTGACACTCAAGGATGACATCTACTGCCAGAAATGTCGGTTTGACCATCTCACTAAAAGACCAATTAGCTGTGGTCAATGAGCCAAGGCGGTGTGACGATTTTGCGACTGTTTTTCACATATAACAAAGCATGTTGACAACTCAGTCAAAAGTGGTGGGGCCTGTAGTAGACATTTGGATTTGAAGGACATGCCGAACAAATTGTGTTTGAGATTATTTTGGTGGGTGAATGTAAAACTGAATATTTTATTAAACTTTCCACTTCATTTCATCTGTCGTTTATAAACAGTTGTGATATTTATCAGCTACCGTGTGAATGATAAAGGATTTTTAGCTGCATGAAGTGACAGACTTGAGGGGGATGAGAAGGGACAAAAAGATCATGACCGAGTCTACCGGATGTTGAAAGTGTGTAACTTCCAAGACGGTTAGGTACATTTGAAATCCTAACGATACCGTTTAATAACTGATCAGTTCTGCCCACGCTGAGACTCGAAGTAGTCAGACTTTTGCTGAGTACTGCAACTGAGAATTTACACCCATAAGTTAGATAACTGTGTAAACTGCACTTTCCTTACGGTACGTGCATTTTGGTTAGGCTATACTTACTGTTCTTGTTTGGAGACGGTGTAAGGTTTAGTCAGTTCCATTTGGAAGACCTAGATAGCGCACTAAACGCATAATATATGCACTGATAATTTATGACACTTTTACTTAGTGTTGGCGAATATTCGAGTGTTCGGAAAATTTCATACCGGTTACTAATGGTTAATGACGAATTTTAATTTCCCTTCAAGGTTTCATGTGAATGATTTGCAAAATCAGATTAGCTGTAACTGAGTTTCCTCCTTCGTTGAATATAAACATTATTGAACTAAATTGTTTGCAATGGAAGCGAAACTTTGGCTCGGATGCATATTTATTGTTCACTGTCTAATTTACATCACATTTGACATTTCTTTTGAGAACTAAGCCATCTTTGCTGGTAACTAGTGATCAGGTTGACTCGACAGAGTAGTGATCATAGCAAACAACTACAGAATCTAGTGAGTACAGCTTTCAGATAATTGTCATTAAATTTCCAACTTTATTTTCTCAGTCAAAATGGTATATCAGCCAAACTTGATTTTATTTAGTGTTTGACAAAAAGACTTCAACAGTGTTCAGGTAAACGCCGTTTTTAATAGTCTAGCATTTTCACAGTTTTATATAAAACAAAACATCATTAGAATGCTGATAGAACTTATAAATAATTATGTTGCAATTCGTGACCATTTAGTTAATCAAACTAGGCCTCCTAGGACCCAAGTTTCACAACGCATGTCCCGACCTTATGTTTGAATGGGAATTTGTATAAAGATGTGATTAACAAGAGGCTATAACTAGTTGATAAAGGTAGGACGTCACTCACAGTAGATCTCAACTCCTGCGTTTTCATGGGGATTCTGCTCAACCCCATGAAATGACTCACTAGAATCGAGCCTAGTTTATGCTGGAGTCCTGGTGCGATTTGCACTCCGTCTACGCTTACATGAGACAACCGTGTTGACCACAGCGTCGTTGAACTCAGTTTAAGCACAATCGAAGTTTCATGTACGAACTTTTAACCAAACTCTCCTATGAATAGTGATCTTATTGCTGAATCGTTTATAAAAAGGACATTAATTCGGTCACTAATTCCAGGTGCAAGATAGTTTGCTATTGACGAGATCTGACAGGAGTGCAATCCAAGCACAATTCATTTTTGAAAATGGCTGCACATTAGGATAATCGGGACTCGACAGCTGTAAACAACTTTGGGTGATGTTCGTCTTAGATGAAAACTTGAACTGGTCCTACTGCGTACAATATATAGGTAAAATGAAAATCACTTTGCTTTTACTTACGTTTTATATTTCATTATGTTTCAGCGTATCATCAGAAAAGATACTGCTTAGGCAATGGCTTTATTAAGGTCCTATATGTCGTTAGCTAAACGTTCGGTCGATCTGAGGTGATGCTCAAAATCTGCCTAAACGCCGGATGTTTTCTCAAATGGAGGGGAGCGTTTATTTATGTTTTCCAAATTTGGTTCTCGCGACAATAAAATCACTCCTGCAGAACACAAAACGTCAGCAAAAACATTCGCAAACCACTGGCGAGTTTGTCTTCTTCAAAAGGAATGAAAACTGACTTTTAAACGGTTCTGTTTGATTACAAGTTGATACCGCATAAAAATCATCTACCCCGTGTATCTGTTTTTACAGTTAGTTCTTGTTCGAACCGCGACATGTGCCGACGTAAGCAATATCGTGCACGAACGTTTCAAATTACGTTTGTAAACCATGTGAGTGATCCACTCGTGTTTTTGAAATGTTGAGTAGATTGTTTACGATGCCCAGTGGGTTTTATAAAATTGTAACTGCATTCATCTGTGGGTTGGGGACTGAACGGTAGTGTACAACTGACCACGTAGAGGAGTCTGATGAAATATCCGACAAGATCTTTTGTTCGAAAGAACATTTTTTGAGTTGTCTTGTGTAGCCTAGCTTTATTCATTTAGCCGAATCGAATAAACTTCATTGTATCATCACGTATGATATTATTTACTTTGTCAACTTCACGAAGATGATCTCTACATGATTATAAATAATCATTGCTCTTATTGAACACATTGTGGGTTGGTCAAGCTTGTTAAAGTCTAGCATTTGATTGCTGTTGGTACCAAAGACATAAAACAAAATATGGTGCTACACACGTATTCTCAGTGCACTTCGTGACTATTTGTAACACTATTCCGAAGCATATTTTACCGCCGTACAAATCTTTATTCTGAAATATATATTTCATTACTCAATCAAGTTAAAAAGTTTGTGGTCATTCCATCAAGACAGAATCATTCATGAGTTTACTGGTTCGACCGAGATAAATTACCATTCACGGTAAAGCCTAGCTACGAAGACAAAAAGTTACTTTTGCTCACGTTGTCGGATCTAACACTCACGTATATGATGCTTACTAGACGTAATGTATTTTGGATAGAGTGGTGAAATAAAATGAGCAGCGCTGTTAGTTGGTTGCAACTTTTTATATTCATATAGATGTTCTAATCAGTCTTTTACGTAGAGTAAACATAAATTCGGCTTTTATTGTCATCAGAAAATTTGTTCTGGCTCGAATCAGTCGAGTTACTAAAGAGAAACAATACAGCGTAGATTAGCTATAACTGAAGAGCAAGTACCGATAGTTGAAGTTACTCCTTTATTTGAGCACAAATTTTGCGGTCTTACGTGGGCTTTGTTCATAGTGGAACAATCAAAGCCTGCCCCAATAACCCAGGTAGTCATGTTGATCCAATTCGACGATAGTCATCTTTCAGTATTACGCTAATTGCACTCACTTGAAACATAAATGAACACTCGGAAGTTTCTAGTTATAAAACTAAATAATTTATTGTGTCCTATTGTTCACGTGCATGTATGTGGATCTTACTAAACATACGGAAATTTAAAAAATATTTTTCAAGTCAGCCAAGTGCTTTCAACTCTGAATGACTGGGGGTTCTTTCTAGCAGATACAGATTGCTAATGATTGAAGTATTTGTGAAATATTATTAGCAACAACGAAACACTGAAACAAAATTGCCAGACCACATTAAGCGAGCACGAACAACAGCTTGCTAAGTGTCATGAATTGTTCCCATGCACTCCCAAGAAAACTTGGCACTTGTGCCACTTCACATCTTGGTGGCAACAACCAGTTCACTTTGTACGGCTGGACTGAATTTTTGTTTACTGCAAAATTCGAAAACAAAAAGTCGCGTTATTTTGATATTTTGTCATAAATACCGTCAACGTTGCAATTCTGCAAATTATGTTTTATGTTTATCTTTCAAGCCAAACGAGAAGAAGGAACGGTGCATTATTCTTGTGTTTTGCGACTACCTTGTTCAAGCATAAGCGGTTCATAGTCTACCAAATATCCATCAGAGAATGCATAACCGATTGTAAATTAAATATGTACTATATTGTTTCGTAAATTTTATTATTTTACAGTAACAGAGTAACTCTCGAAAGGTATTTATGAAAAAATGCATAACAGCACATTTGTCGGTATAACAAATGATATTTTAGAGCAGAACGGAATATTCGAAATACCTCTTGAAAATGACAGAAGTTGTGTACGGTGCTGATTGTTTACATACATGAGAATGTTCGCCAGCATCTATCTAGACCTGAATACTGTTAATGTTGAGAGTAATGTGACAGAACATTGTTTTATTGTGGTGCGCAATGAAACAAAGAAGATCTACTTAAATTTAATGAAACTGATGGCTTGCATTGTTTCGTGACTAGTGTAAGAATGCTTTTGATGAGAATTTCAATCGATATCTCTTTAAAAAATATTGGCGTTTATACTGGCTATATATGCAGTGCCATTTGCTGAAGACAAACCTTACTAGTGTTAAATATCACTTGCTATATTTACTTACGGCCAAACGGTACTCGTATAAACGTTTGTATGCGGATGACAAAGGCATTTTCTCTGTCCTGTGAAAGTTTGAGGGGAGCACAACTAACACAACGAATGATAATTTTAAAATTTAGTGTGCTGCAAAGTGTTGAAAATAAAAGCAACAAATTAGTTCAGACTGAGTACTGTCACTACATTTAGATAAGAATTTAATAGAATGGCTAAAATGGTAAAGCATTTAACAAGATGTTCGATAAATTAAGTACGAGAGGACATCGCCATTGAAGGGAAAACTGCCATGAAACAAACACGTTCAGTTGAATGTGGGAGTTTGATTTTAAATGCCAGAAGAAGTGTCATTTAAACTAGTAGAATTATTCGCTGCCATGAACTTGTGCCGGGGGTAAACAAAACAACCTTTGCTGAAGACCCAAGCAAGAGCTGTAAATTCAAAGGTCTCTACTAATAGATGAAACTTTTCTGTTTATCCATTCTTGGTTTTGTACTGATCGAGGAAGAAGGTGTGATAGAGGTTTCATGAATATGAAGAAGAAATGAATATGAATGAGTAGAACAACATTTGATCGAAGCTGTCGAGGCACGACAACATCACCCACGAAAACTGAACATTTTGTGGGGGCAGTTATCGAAGTTAGTCACAGTTAGTGGTTTGTTTGGATGAGTAAAAAAGATAGTCAAGACACTCATTGTGTGGACTATCCATCATGTATTTGCGCGCCAAATGGAGTTTTAAGGCTTCCAATCAATATAGCTGTGCTTCCGGGTTTGTTGGTGCAGTCCAGTGTAAGTTGATCGTAACTTCAAAATTCTGTTCTTATATTGACCTGCCAGTTTTTTCCGGGAATTACTGTAACTGCATCATTATTTGTCAGTAGTTAACGTAAAGCAAAAATGATTAGTTTCTTTGAGGCCTTTTCAACTATACAGAACCTTTCACTAGTTATAATCTACACGAAAATGATTACTGTCGAATGCTTCAACTATTGCAAGATCAATAAATCGGTGGTCAGCATGCTCTCAGCCAAGAACTCGAAGAAGGTTTACAGAATGAAGAAACTCGGTAGTGATTACAATCAAAGACACCATACCAAACTATTCTGGGGAATAGTAGAATAACAGCAAGGTTGTTTAAATTAAACTGGTCAGAGAAGTTATTATCAGGAAGGTCACAATCGAGAAACAATTTTCAGAAGTACTATGAGAAACCTTCATGGGCTGTACCGCAGTGTAGTCAAATAGTTTGTTGTCACCGCTCAAGGATCGTTTATTACTTACTCTATTTTACTCAGTTTCATCATCCCTTAGTAAAAGCATTTCCTGACAACAATAATGCTTTTAGGTTTATCTATAGAAAGGTTTTTCTCCACTTAGAGTGTGACATTGAACCCTTTCGTTCATCTTCAAATACGTCATTGTCCCATAGGATTTGCATAATAGGTATACACCAGTGGAGGTAGAACTCGTCCCTATGTGTCTTTTTATTTTTTGCAGGCTGCATACCCAGCTGCAGAAAACTGCTTCATTTTGGAGCATGTGAATGATGTCTCCTTCAAATCCGATATTTGTGTATGACGTCCTTGATCGTGGAAAAGTGACTGGCCTTTCTGAACTGGTATGATGCACATATCGAGAATTAACGTCCATTTTTCCCTTCGTATAAAACGGAGTGTCACGAATTTTCTATGAATTATTTAGATCAATCTGTCCATATAATATCTTTCAAAGAATTCAGCCTGTAAGTAGATAATTGTCACAACAAAACAAAACAACCTACTCTTTTAATACGAAGAGACTTCCAGCGAGGCAAAAGATTTAGTTAAAAGTACTTCCCAAAATTGTCATCTCAGTTTGCACTGTATACAGAGATACATACGCTATATCTTGTTGTACACTAGTGGTATTCACTAATTCACTAAAAAACCTCCCTTCAGATTCATATATCATCTCATCGAGACGGCAAGAAGGAGTACACTCTGTAATGAAAGCATTTCGTTTATTCTCATTAGTCGATTACATAACACATTCCGTTTTATAGGTTTAGCCCATGATGACAAAACAATGAAATGAACAAATGTCCTTGCTTGATTAAAAATGCATACAAGAAAATTTTGCCCGGCCGACTGCCTAAAACTTGAAAAGGAGCTCTTGAGTAGCTTTCTACTTGCGAATGGGTGTCCGGCCATCTGGTTGGAATTTATCACAAGAAACGATTGGCTAACTGTCAATCACAATCAGCACCAAGGAAGCAGGTGTCCATCAACCTTATTCAGACAGTTGACCAAAATATTGCTGATGTAAATCGAAAGTTGAAACCTGTCATCGATTGCACTTATCCCGCAGCGGAATTGCGTTGACCACTGCCCGGTCATTCAGTCTGAAAAATCTCTGCCTCTCCTGTGATCCAGCAGTTCACCTGCAGTTGTGGTATCTCATACTTTGGTAGAACGGACTGAAACTTACAACAGAGGGAGGCGGAGAACATCCTCAAGTGGCTAGTGGAGATAGTGACCCGATGTGATTCAGCATACCAACACCCAAAGAGAAATCTGGTGTCTTCGATCGCAAAACACTTACTCGCAATAAGTCGTGCGGTTGACTTCATCATTTTGTGTATGCTTTTACTACGCAATCGCAACCCTAAGATGCTGGCGTTCTCGTAGGCGTTGTTGATCGTGCATCACGCACCGGTCCTCTGTTGGCAAAAGTGGAACCGTTTACCCATACCTTTTTGCAACCATGTGACGTTTGTTCATTTCATTGTTTTACCGCCATGCGTTTAACCCATATAACCGAATGTCTTATGCAATTGACGGATGAAAATAAACGAAGTGCATTCATTTCGTAATGTATTTCTTCTTGCCATTCTGACAAACAAGATAAAAAGACTTAATGTCCCATATATCATCTGAATTATGTAATGGTACCCTCATAATGATATTTTCAGGATCTTATATAATGTGATTTCTGCATGTTGTGTTATTCCTGTTTTTATACTGTGATTGTTAATTGTATACCCAACTACGTTACATCAAGGACTCATGCGTGCCTCTTTGAAACAAGATTACAACTAAACTCCTAATTCTCTATAAGATAGCTGAATAACTAATTTCATTCATATTTCATCTGTTAAAGTGGTAGCCATTCAACCTTGAAATAGTCACATTATGAATTGCACGAAACAAGTAATCGACTTTTTCCGTTTGGTTACAGAACTAAACTATGTGACTCACAATCTGATTTTTGTTTATTAACAAGTACAATGCTACTAAGATAAAAGAGTAGTTGCATAAATCAAAATAATCTTATAACTAACACCTTGTGGTCATTACAGTTCAGTAGATGCAGATTCGCTTGTCAAAATAACTATAAACAGCTGGCAAGAAAAATGCTCGATAAACGGTCTCCAGAATAGAGAGCTCACCAACTATATTGTAAGTCACCGTTTCACTGTCCACATCTTCGCCCACCTCAATTTGTTTGTAATCTTCTGGGTGATCATTTGGCGCCCAACGTAGCTGCCAAGAACAGAATAGGAGGTAATTGATGGTTGAGTAATATTTACAGTCAGCCTTAAGAAATCTTAGGTTTGAGTACACTCAATGCAAACTGTAAACAAAGGATAGTCTGGTAAGTATGTTATTGAAACATTTCGTAACATTTACAGGGTTACATCAGTTGGATGACATCCGCTAGTTAGTGAATAAAAACATAGAGAGAAATATTGTCGTAGAGTTGTGTTAACGTCAACACATGAGAACACACTCATATGTTGTGACTAGTGAGAGCAGATTATTGAAGTGTTAGAACTCATGTATGCAATAACGAAATAGAATTATTGATTTTTCAAGTTCTTCAGCCGTAACCTATAAGTCAAACAGTGTTCTCCAGAAACAAACTGCTTAGAAGATTTTTTCAAATAGTGCTTGGCTTGTCAACATCTTATTTTACGAAGTACTGCTTATTGCGTTAATCCATACCTAGCTAACAAAGATTCTCTGTAGACTGCCCAGTCCACTGAGGACCGTGGATGTTAGATCGAGTCTGTCTCCGCAAATTGTATGCACTTTGTTATCTCCTCTGGGTAACGGATTTCATTTAAACCACGTCTTTGTGATGGGAGAAGCATTTCACATGTTAGAAACAAACCTGTACGTTTTTCTACATTTGATTTGTGTGGTCAGATGAACATTATGATGTTGTCATGATGGAATGTTAGCTAATCCCTCTGGGATGACTGAAAATCGTCATATATTCTGAAAGCGACAGGAGATTCAAAAAAATCCATGAAATTGGGGATCGTCTGAATGTTGTTTGGATCTTGATTGCATACAGAAGCGGTAGGCTGAGACGATTAAAGACTGAGTTTTCAGATATACTATGGGTACCAAGATGATTAGTTAAAAGTATCCAGTGTATCAATATAATAATGCCACTCACGCGTCATGAAAGTAGTACTCAAAAGTAACAAAACATGTATTCACGTCTTGTAACATTTGCAATTGTCCGCTAAAGTGACACCAGTCCAATTTGACAGAATCCAAAAAGCGATGTTATTTATCAGGTTTCCCAGGGTTGCTAATCACAATTCATATAGGCTGTTTTGTTTTCAGAATATGAATGTTTATTGATTAATGCTGTCAACAAGATTATCGACAGTTTTTGATGTGTATTCAAAAATTTGATTATGGCACTCTTAATTTGAGATCTTGGTTGTTTGGTCAGTAACTGAATAGAGACTGTTTGCAGTTACTTTCATGCAACCGCTGGGGTACAATCCCATAAATTGCCAAAACATATTCACTATTTGGGCTCGCAGCCATATGAATTGAACCAGTAAAAAAACATGGTTAAGAGGTATAACTTTCGGAGGATAAACATCAGAGTCAAAAGTTGTTTACACCACGCTGAGAACATACAGCAAAACGGTGTATCCTTAATTAATATTGCAGTTGCGATTTTCAACTCAATGTGATCAACTGAATGATTAACAGCTTCACATAATTCTTTAGCACCGGTCCACATTAATTCCGTCTCATCTTCAATGCCTGCGTCATACTACTCACTAGTCGCACAATTGCAATACTGAATGACTACTTTACTGAATGTTAGTGACAGTATTTTCGAGATTGCCTTAGCATGGCAGTCCATCCTCTGAATGCTGTGGTTGCACCAAATACACAGTGGAGCGACGGGTTAATAAATTGAACATGTGGGATTTCCAGGCTTGTGGAGTTGCCTCGCAATCCAGGTGGCACAAAATATGTCACATAGTAACATGCAGTTCCTCTCGCTGGTTCGAAGCCAACCAAACCTCGCAATTTTGACAAATGGGTGGTCTCATAGCTAAAAAATATGTTTTAGTTATCAGTAGCTTTGGATTTGTCTGTAACGCTGGAAGATTATATAATTTACTTTCGGCGAGCATGAACACAAAATCGAAGATGGCATTTTGTTTAAATGTTACGTTTAAAGTCCATCATTTTTACCAATAAATACATCGAATATATTGAAAATTGTGTCAAAATAAACTTATTGATCTGAAGAGTTTAGATAACTTTCCAAACACAATTTGAATTTACCTAGCTAGGACTAATGCATTATGAAAATAGTGCAAACCGTAAAAGAAATATAAAACAACAAACCATTGATATTTTAAACTATTAAAACGTCTGTTCATAATACGTGGGTTGACGGTTTGCATCGCGTTGAGATAATCATAAAACAAGAAGGAATTCCCTAGACGGTTGCAGCGAATACCCGTGTTTTTCTATCACAACTAACAGTTAACAAGAACTATGTTTACGTGAAAATATTGACGAACCAATTTGTAATGTTTCATGTTAATTGGTTGTTTTCTGTATAACTGATACCTATAAGTTTGAGCGACTTATTGTTCTTTTTAACCCCTCATGAATAAAGCCGCATTGACTATGAGAATACTTTTGTGCTGTAACTTGCTTGGTGGTCTACTTTAACAATTCACTTTTTCTTATTTTTCAATTATTCTTGCTAATTTTTTTATTTCAGAAGTGCGAAAATTATGGAATGAATCAATTCTGACATTATGTTTCACACGCTTGTCGAACTTCTTATTTTGTCTATACGATTAGTTACCAGACTTCACAAATCAATACTCTAAAAAACACAGTTTCAGTAGCCCAAAATGCATTTAACGAAGTTACTTTCACTTTGGACTAATATGAGAACCACTTCATTGGAGAGACTATTTGGGTAAACGCCTCCGTATTCATCTTGGTTTTTCCATCCCTTCGTTAATTAGATCACTAAGTCAGTGCGTGAGAAAAATTGTTATTTTCGTTCAATTTTCACAGTTTAGTAAAAGTCTTGATAAAATTTATCCTGATGATTCAGTCTTTCATTCTATAAAGGATATTTATTTACCCCATTTGTCATCTTACATCTTGAGTAAATTGAGATTTTCACAACTTTACTTTTGCATGGTCGATTACTGTCCATGTAATAGTCATATGAAGATAATATGATTGTGATCAACAAAAGAATTTATTCCCCATTTATTCGATCTGTTAAAGATTAATTATTTGTAAGTTACTTTGATAAAGCCTGTTTATGAAAACACCGGCTATTTTCCCTTCACAAGTCACAACGAATTAGCGCAACGTTAGCAGTGTTAATTGTATTTGTTTCAATAAAAAAAACCAGTACAACAACTTTCTCAAAAATGCACGTGAACATTTTGGTAAAGCAAACTTCGAAATAGATTTCAAAGGGAATTGTTTTATATACCGGTTGTTTCACGCCTATTTTTTAAAAGAAATGTCAAGATCCTCTCAGTTTTGTCTAGAGGTAGGAAAAATGTTTTTGATTTTTTGTATTGGTGACCAACATGGTGGCTAACCAGTTATGAACTAGGTGATCTGCTTTTGGTTTTCCGTTCACCCATCTCGATCTCACAACTGATACAAGAAAGTACCTAACATTATTGTACATGAGACCAGTGTTAATAATTGTTGGTTGCCAGTTAGCGTTCTCTAGCATGGCTAAACTCTGATGATGGCAGTTTCGACTAACTTAGAGTCAGCGAACAAAATGGCGACTTCACGGAGATGGATACATTTCACTGCACACCTTCTGGGTTATGGTGTCAAATTACACAGTTACCTGTTTGGGAAACAAGCAAGCAAAACATTTTGTGCGTGATATAGGGTATAGTTTGTTTTCCACAACTCAAATCGGTTGTGCCGCGGATTTCCGAACGTTGTGTACATTTATGGAACCGGTAAATTAAACTGTTTGAAGGTTTTGATACTTCTTATCTTTGCTTCTGCAGCTTGCACTAGTATTACGTTTGACAATTCTGTCCAGACGGCAAACGTATTTGCAGATCTGAAACGTTCAAACTGTTATAGGACTTCATGATAACAGGTTGTGGAAGTTTGGACAGGTTCATACAATATCGATTCACGTTGTATGTGCAATTTACGCTGATCTCTTTGGGTTAACCTTGACGTATTTTATCTTCAAACTATTATAACATTTGAAACAGTTTATTTCTCCGATAGATTTCAATTAATCCAAAGTTGTTATTTAAGATGATGCTCAAGGCGCTAAACATACACCTTAAAAATCACCCTTATATGCTTAGAAGTAGAAGGTGACGAACTGGTAATCCATTGTATAAATGGCAATCATTAATTACATAGTTATTTTACCACCTTACTCTTCCATTGTTTATTTTCCCCCCACACTTTTCTATTATGCTCACCTAGGCGTATTTAACTGTCTGTAGTGGTTCTTCGTACGTTGACTACTTTTTCAGATACTGCGACATGTCACACACCAAGCCATGATTATTAGATGAGTGAACTCTACTATTTTGCGTGAACTCACCCATTCCTTTACACGTTTGCTCATCAATTTGCTTGAGTAATTGATGAAAACGAACAATAGGTTGCACGGGCATAAATATCACATAAGAAATCTGTCCTTATTCAATTGTTGTAACATGGCCCTCTATTTTTTTTATAGAAAAACTATGAATGTACCACTGTTTGCGATTCGCATTTCTGGATTAAATAGGTGGCGCTATCACATAGGCTACCGAGAGTTGGTCGATCACTTGCGTGATATGAATGTGTTGAATATCCAACCTCGCCTAAAGTAGCATTACATAATTGTGAGTGAAGTGGATCAGTACTCGTCACTTACGGTTGTTTGTCTGTTCATCTGACACGTTAAAAGCCTTGATTTTCTATACCAGTAAACATGAAACTTACAACTGATTCCATCGTGATTTTGCGCACTCACACTATGTTGCACCATTTATGTTCTGGTAATCAGCCTGTTTTTCTATGTGTCAGCGACCTTAGTTCATAAAGGTTGGTCATATTCATGGTGCACGGTGATCGTCTTTTAATAAGCCAAATGTAGAGATACGTCTCAGTTGAATGTCACGGCGTTTTATACGAAAAGTCATTATGAGGGCACTATTGTGACAATTGGATTGTGTGAATCTAGTGAATTTCAAGCAGTTATTTGAAAAATTCACCTTGACAATGAGATGACGTAATTGCCTCTGGTGATTTTGCTAATAGTCTTGTCTTTTTCTCTAATATCCACAGTACTTCATAAAACCTCTGTTGATCTAACACTCGTTGCAGCTGTAACGGATACAATGAGAAATATGTGTTTAAAGCGATAATACAATCTAGAAGATTTCAGTGACGAATACCATAAAAGTCATTCATTCATCTGGTATCTCCATTACATTTGCTCGGATAGTAATATTTTTCTTCACCCTATCAGTGACAGCCCACTTTGTTGTACACCCGTAAAGTCTATTCGTTACTTATGAGTGACAATGGAAATTGAGTTCACTTTACCAACAATGATCAGCAATTATGGTATTGTCAACTGCTGTGTGGAAAAGCATGCTTGTGTAATTTATTTGACGTCATTAGCAAATTTTCCATCACATTGGATAGTCATCTCGAAATTGAAACTCATGGCTACATGTCTACGCTCACTATATAATGAAGCCTCACCATATGTAAACCTTGTGACGCAGCTGTTGTTCTGCTAGATTGTGGACCATGTAGATAATAACACTCGCTGGTAAACCGCATTGTTCTTCTTAGACTCAGTGGAATCTACTGTCCAGTACAAATGTCAACAACACCGGATTGAACTGTGCAGGTTCTCAGTCTGCCTCAAGATCTTAGATGGCATCACGGCGACGTGACATACGTAGTACGTGGTTAATGTCTAAGATTCACCATAAGCCCAAGTTGGGCATGTGGCTGTTGTCAGTCATTTGATCTTCGCACTCCACAGCACAAATAACTCACAAGTGAATTAATACCAACAAACTTCAGCTTTACTGTCCACCTAATGCAATATGCTATCGAAGTTTATTCGGGTACGTATAACTATTGAGTGGTAACAATCACGAAATCGGTCATGTGCTGTCGACGTTACAGACTAAGATTACTTACTGCTGTTTGGCTGATTACACATACACGTTCTCCAATAGACTGGACTAAATCTTCAAAAATCCTGTGCGTTGTCAGTTTGTATGGGTCACAATAGTAATTTCTTTTTTCTGTTGAACAAACTGACTTAGAACTCTGGTCCCGAACCAGAACCCGAATTTGGTTCACGTGTAAACCAGTCAGTATTTTGGAGACATCTGATTGATCAATAGTCCACTCCGAACTGATCCATGTGAACAAGCATAATGAATATCTTAAGCTACACTTATAGGTAGCTGTGAAGAATTTCGAAACACTGGATTCCATTTAACAACTTCATCAGTGCGGAAAGAAGACATGTCTTCTTTCTGCATTGATACAGAATTTCGTTATGTAGTAACGTATGTTCAGAGAGATCATGAATCCTTTGATATTTGTAGTTTGAAGACACATCTTTGTCGCTTAACATCTTTTTCTGCACAGAATAATATCTGCATATAATGCAGAAATTGATTGAGTGTTTTACTTCTATTGCTCAATGTAAGTCAAGTTCACCCGCTCAGCCCTTTGTTCCGGCTACCACTAAATGAAACAGGAAATGGCCACGTATGACTGTCTTGTGTCCAAACTACACCAGCTACATAAATAATCCAGGAAACACACTCAGACCTTTGAACAGATGTCGCATTCAAATAGGCAGACAAGTTTTTCAATTTCCTGTTTTGAAATTCCTTGCAATAATTAGCATATCGACACACTTTCCGATGTCAGTCTATATAGAAATGTCGTAAACAAAACATAATAAATCTTGCCGAGACAAGCGCATTATGTGAGACTATTCAACAGAAAATTTTTTAAACGGGACTTCGTGTTAGTGGCAAGACGAAGCTCAAAATCCTTCAAAGGGGTTTCTTCTGGATTTTGTTCCATTACGAAAGCTGCATGATCTTGGAACAAACACAAACCCTCAAAAATGCATTCAACAAGCTGCCACAAAAACGAAATTAATTCATTCAACTCGTTAGGAGGAACCTGTGATTTTGAATTTTTATGCCCTGGAGTGGTAATCAATTTGAGGAGGTCAATCTCCCGGCTATGTTTCTTTTTCGCGACCTTTGAAATAAAAATCACTCTGTTATTTTTTTTAGTGAGAACGGTTTAGAAACTCACAAAACATAATGCAAACTGGATTACTTCTTGCGTGTGGCAGTGGATAGATGAAATAAACTGTCCTCAACTATTCTCCACGGATATTTCTGGAAACAAGTTTAGACAACGCCAGATGTAGGCTTGCATACTTGGAGTGAATACTACGCTATACAACACTTCAAGCAGGACATCTCTCAAATGCTATTGCAACTTCCACATCCAGATAAACACCCCAGCCAACCGCTCCTACAAAGAAGCGCCATATTCAGGCTTCCTTTTTCAAATTCGTCAGCAGTGCACCTGCTTACCATAACAGAGATTCGAACGTAAGCAACCGTGTTCACAACTGCACCACGTACATCAAATGGACGCAGCTGAAATACTACATAAAACAATTAGTCGCGCTCATTCATTGGTCATGTTCAGATTACCTGATTACCTCCAGAGTAGGTACAGCACGTCCTATTAACTCAGTTCGATGATCTGAAGATTTGCACTTTCCTCCAACTTTACCTCATAAAATCGTTAAAACTGTGTGAGCATTTTGATTACGTGTAAGTTATATAGGATTTCTGTTGATATAACTTGCGTTTAGATGGACCTTGCGGCCATTACCTTTCGAAAGAAATAACTATACTCAAGTTTCATTTCTGCTAAGGCTTGTCGTTTACACATCTGTCTACTGAACTGGGAATTTGACTCCCGGTCACTCTTTGGTACAACAATCATGCTGACCACTTTGGCTGCGACCTTATATCAGTCATGGTCTCTTGCTTGAGTAATGATCAGTTTGTCCGGTTGCCATGAGTGGCGATATAGTTAATGCCTGTTTACTGCAGTCGATAATACAATATAACCTTGTTCTTCCTCTTCTGTATCACCTCTTTCAACCTTGGAAGGGTCTCACGCTTATCTTTCAGAAAAACTGACTTTTATGAGATCGGATAATAACGGAAACAGCCACTAAAACCAGCTTATCAGTTCCCAAGCTTCATATCAATTACTAAAGCATTGATAGTTATGACCATCTCATTGTTATCAATTTGCTACCTTTTAGAATAGCCACCCCGTGAAACCTTGATTAATCTTTTCGTTTCATTGCAAACACATTTTATCCTAATCCATCTGTGTGTCCTTGAATACTTAGGCAGTATACCTGAAATTTCTGTGGCGGTCCCCCACTGAATTCTTGTGTCCAGCTGACGGCCAGGCTTGAGCTTGTTGCGTTGACCAGACGTGGTTGGCTAGGCTGATCTGGTCGAGTTGTGGCTATAAGGTCTACATGACCGATACCTTGACCGACCATGTTGGTAGCCTGAGATAGAAAGAAATGAAGAATTTCGACTTTGATGTGAACATTCTTGCTATTTATAGCGATAGCAAAAAGGGTATATACAAGTTGACTTTACTCTGAGAATGAATGTATCAAAAATGAGCATGTTAGTCTTTCTGATTCGTCATACCCTTAGACTTGTCCATGTTAGTTTCAAAAGACTGCACTTATGTTGAACGTGAAAACCCAAGGAAATCTATTTGTATATGTCTGCAGACAAATGCTAATACGACTGACTGTTCACTGCAACACAACTTCATTTAGAATGTCCTTAACTGTTTTACAGATTAAAATATTCAACTGACAATTAGTATACATGAGGTTTAACATGGTGACATAAACTACGCTTAATAATGCAATAATCTAAAATATAGTTGCTAGGATTGGTAACAAGAAGGTTCTCAGTGCAAGTCCGGTTTTCATATTCTCCATCTGAATTGATGCCGATAGAAAACCACATGTAGTGGAGTGTTGTTTACAGCTCGAACCTCATTAGGCACTATCTCTCCCAGCTATCAAGCGTTCTTGTACCCGTAGCCAATGCGAGCTGACAGTGCAAGATGGACGGTGTTTATTCATTTCAACCGTGTGTTGTCAACTTATATATCAAACCAGTATCTAGATTCCGTCGGTTTAGCTCTCAGTTACAGCAGTTTTGTTTATCATATCTTTTCAAGTATAGGAGATTACTAGGTAATCTGACATCGGCTCTGTCTATGAAAGCGAAATCAATTTAACATGAAAGTACTGTCAATGATTATTAATGAACTAAATGCCACCTTGCTTGATTAGTAGATAAAAAGCCTTCAGACCTGTATCCAAATTCACTTTATACAATTCTACGCAGTCCGATTCAATGGCGACTGTGGCGACTTTGATGCTTTCTCCAGTTCGAGTATTGATTTCGGCTGATTAAAATCCAGGGCCCAGCTCTCGTTTTGAATGAAGGTCTGAACCAAACTGCAGTATGAAGCTTCAATACTCGTGGCACATCTGCAAGCCTACTCTTGTACAGTTTTCCAACGAACTACTGTGTAACTAATTTACATATGTGGAATGTAATTTTCAGTTTATTTATTCGAAGTATACGTGCTGTTTGTATGCAGAGAAAATACTTTTGCAAAAAGCAGTATAACAGTGGATGTTAAAGCCTAGTCAAACAAGTTACCTATGCCATTTATAAAACACTGATCTAATGGTTGTTTCTGAAAATTACACAGACTATTTCAGCGACATTTCCGGTGAGTTGATGGAAACAACATTACACTCTTATCCATTCATGTCGTCCAATGTGGTAAGTGTCTTTTTAACATCCAGCTATGTAGGTTGACCGTAAGCTTGTATCAAAATCACAAGTAGCGTAGAGGTCATGCTTGTTAATAGAACCTGATTATGTCAAGCAGCGGACAATAGGCTTATTGTGCCACTTGGAAGAAGTCCGTGAAAACAACGCTGAATACAAATCAAATGGTTTGCATGTTAATAAATATTGAAAACTTGATTTTTAAATAATTTGAAGTTCCATATTTGGATGCCGATGGGAGTTGTTGTGATCAAAATAGTGCGAGATTAAATGTATGATACAAATTCGATTCTTTGAATACTCATATTCGAACAGTTTCGGCAGATGAGGCTGTGGTGCGACTGACGTTGATTTCCATCAATATTGGCCTGAATATTGACGAGATACAGGTGCGGGTCACGTGCAGACAAATTCTTTTATATGGGTCATTTTCATTCTAGTGACATCATTGAAAGCCGGTGATATCGTTTAGCTGACAAAACCTGCGTAGAAGATTGATATTTAAACAAGTCAGATCATGGAGCGATATAAACATTTTCTTGAGCCACCGGTCACAACCGAAGTTAACAAACATGGAACTGTATCACAGGCAGTGTAAAGTTGAGTATGGTTGGATGAGCGCTGCTAATCTAATGATACACGTTTCATTGGGATTTGCTTGGTAGTCGATACTACATTTGATTATTCGTTCTACTACCAGTAATCATGCCATATATTTAGTGATTTGTTAGCACATATACACGCACTGCTGTGCTTAAGGTAGTACACAATACAATCCTCCTAAACTGAGCATGGCATTTGGGATTGAAGCAAAAGGACGATAGATCACATGGACTACTTCTTGTGTTTGAAGTCTGTCGCAACCTGTCATATATAAATCAAGAACGGACTAAGTGCTTATTTTAGGCTTGTGCTGAAAATACATACTACTTTCAATGAAACACCGAAATGACAGTTTAACGTTATATACCAGGCGGTCTGGGTTGTGTACGGCAATGGCTAATTGTTATGCAACGTGAAAAAAGTAGCTATTGCCTAGATAGTAAGTACCTCAGAAGTGATGAAAGCAACGTATCAAAAAGTCTTATGCTGACTACATATTACCAGCCGGTGTCAAGAGTGGTATATTGCAATCCAGGGACAAATTGCTGACCTATCTGAGTATATTCCCAAACTGAAGCAAAGGCTACTGCCCATCCATCAAATCTCGAAATATTATGGTAGCTATTTTTTCACCTTAGGTTTTGTTTGTCAGAAAACAAAATAACGATACCATGCCACCTCACTTTTTCACCGGACATAATGTATATCTACAACCAAATAGTAGATGGATTATTATATCCGTTCATAGTGGCCATGAACACAAACGACGAACGTTTCACACACAAGACGTTTTGGTCTGTTGTTTAACATCACACTGGACTTTCAAGGGCTTAATGCGATACTTAACAAAATCAAGTGTCAAACACACCTTTGTTAACAATCCGTTGTAGTAGAAATAGCTGTGTGAGAAGAAACGAGTGATTAACCGCAACCACGATTTTCAGCAGAGTCCCAATGAGAGGTACAGCGATCATACCAATTGGAGTTAATAAGCACAGTATAGCTTGCGATTCATGTAAACATTGCATAAACATGTAAACCTCACCTTACAAAAATATCTACCGAGATCAGAATCTCTCGGCTGGTTCAAGTATAAGACTGCGTGATACAAGCCCGGACGAACTGATTTTAGTTCCGATCGAAACTGCCCGCCTTCGACCAACGTCAAATTAGCAGGTTCCCTTGTCCACTCAATGGATGGTTTTGGTTCTGCTCCCACAACACAGGTTAAACGAGCTTGTGGTTTGTACAAATCTGACAAGTTGAAATTCATGTCTTCCTGGACGTTTGGTTGTCTTTTCGGTAGCCGTGTTGTATAACCAGGAGCTGCCTTGGACCATCTGGGAATTGGAATCACCCTGGGCGAAACTAGAACGTATGGGGCAAGTGCATCAACATTTATTAGGCTTAGTAAAATTATCACAGTGGGGTATACTGCACGAGTTAGTTTGGTTTGCCCACTTATAATCGGTTTGTGCTGTTTGGCTTATCGAACAATGCCCCTTTATAGTCAAATACTGGGATGATTTGTGATTTAAAAAAAGGTCATGCTCATTTTAATTCAGTTTGCATTTGTGTTTCAAAAGGTGTAACAGCATGAATGACGCAATAACTGAATGCTGGCAGCTTGTTTCGTTTGCTAGGGATGCAAACAAAACTGAACATTTTAGATTCTTGAAGAAACGGTGACAAACTGAGCTATCCATGATCCTACATCACATATGGGCCACTTTGTGTCTAAACTATAACAAGCCTATAACAATACATATTGTCAAATAGTTGGTTTGAATAGTTATATATGTTTGAGCCTTTTACATATCATAGTGCCAGGAGACATACGCGATTACTCAGGTATTTACGATCCTCTTTTTTTCCAGTGCATCGTCGTTGTAACCAGGTTAACTTCAGGGTTGATTACTTATCGGTTGAGCCGGTTTCACACTGTCGTCTGTTCAAGGAATGAAGTAAGCATGTGTAAGGCACATTCATTAAACATCAATAATGGTGGTGCTTATATATTCTGCAACGGTCAGTGGATCAGATCAAGTCACCAGGGCTCAACTGAGATCTACGAACCATAAAAACTTTAGTAGGTAGTTCGACCTCATCTCGGCTACCATGTCGTTCCTGCGGGCATTTAAGAAGCCGCAGACCATGTAGGTACCCAATCGTTAAATCAAGCTAAAATTAATTCTGCTTTTCCGCGTGCCAACATTCGTTCGCGGTCGATGTACACCTTACATCACAACTTCGCAACTTGTGATTTCAATATAATGCTTCCTTAACCCGGATTTTAACAATGTACCGGTGACTTAGAAACGGTAACTCTAATAAGATGTGCATTTCCCAAAGGCCATTGAGGTATGTCTTATTTATTCTTATAGTTGGCTCTCTAAGACAAATTAATCCTCTTTGTCAGGGCACTTGGAACCCATGCCTCAATGGCATAGTTGAACTCCTTTGTATACACAAACTCACTAGTCAAAGTTAGAGGTAAAAGGTGCACTACCAAAGAGAACATTCTCTGTCGTTATTCACCCTCCTAATGGCTATCAATGAAGTCGTTCGAGTAGCAGTTTTTAAGGTCGATGACCACCGGGTCTGGCAACGTTGTTTGGTTTTCTAAGTGGACTACCTCGGCCTGCTGAACAGAGGACTGCCGTAGGAAGAATGTGATCTCACTGCGCCATCTCTCAAACTTACCGAGAAATGGAATATCTAACGGGAACCTCTTTATGTGATTATGGAGGCCGACAGGAGACCTAACCGCATAGTATTTCGTGGGTGCAAGTGGAAGTTTTAGTGCTGCCTCTTTAGCTATTTAAGACGGAAAACAAATTACGCCACTTCGGAGTTCGTCTTAACTGGAAAGGTTGTGTACAAAATTCGCTGCGGATGACCGATGTTTTGATAAATAGAACTAGGGCACTTCTCAAGCTCAGCTGGCTACTGATAAATTTATGTGACCACTTGGTACGCAAGTCCGCTCATTTGTTGATCTCATGACTATCAGACAGAACGACGGTGTTACTGTTTGATAAACAAGTTTTTCTATCTCTGTGCACATGGTTTCCAGAGGATGCCCAGATGAAACTCTTCCTACAGCGGCTGATATTGACGTTCTTGGTTCAGTAAATCCCGTTCTTCGGCCTATATTTTATTCAGTTTCCATCATACGGTTGAAGACCACTACATGCAATGCAGTGTTGCAGCAGAAATGTGGCTCGTGTACACTCCCACAATATCTTTTGAAGTGTTCAGAAATCTCGAAGGAACTTGCCAGTCTTAGCAAATTTTACTATTCCTTCACAGGCGTCTCATCATGATTGGTCAGCTGTTAGTCTCTGGCACCTATGGTGTGTTGCATAGTTATTGATTAGATGGTATGTGGAAAATATGTACAGAAGGAAACACTCTTTAATTATTACCGTTCACCACCTGCACAATGAGCTTTACCAAGTGTAGTTTTACACGTCTTTTTTAAGTGAGGATCTACCGTTCAACAACTAGTTTCTCCCCATTCTACCACAATGGTCGTTCCCACTAAGTATCACTGACTGACACGTTGTGGATTGTCGTACGTTTTGTACACCGCAACAGTCAGATGATTCCAGAAAGGTCGTTGCTGATATAAGTGGTTCACATGACCTACTCAAGCGACCTTTACTCTCTGACTGCCTGGCTGATAATCCGCTAACAAGTTCTGACTAAGTTAGCCGTTAATAGGGCATGCATATTCACTGGTTGTTGGCGACCTTCCGATGCACACCAGGCTGCGAAAGTAGTAGAATACCCAAAATTTGTCATTGATTTCGTTCTTCCTAAACCCTGTTCGTACAGTTTTAGACTCATGACGTTGTCATATACCACGTAGCATAAAAGCAGGACTTGAGTAAAAATACTTGCATTTCTGAAACGTTGTCAAGAGTGATTTAACAAAAAACCGGTAAGAAACTATCTATCCACGTGTGTATCCACAGTACATTGATCCGTCAACGCAACACACACTAAATCGCGTCAGAATCATAAAAATGGATGCAAGCTACGAGTTGAGGCTATCGAGAAAAGTATATATGACGTCCTGTTCTGTTCGGTCAGCTTGATCCATAAGTTTGACGAAAAAAATGACGTTTTATGGAAATCAGTGAGTAGAAATGTAACCTGGAGCACTGCAATGACACTGGCATACAGTTAGGGTGGTAATGCACTTCAGTGAGAAATAAAATGATGTGCTGTCACTGATGATATGGAAGGCGTAGTCATAATGGCGCACTTGAATTAACTGGCTGTGCTGGATGACAAACAAAATTCCGTCCGAATTCTCACCACACTTTTACTAAGCAACATTGTTAACCATTATGTTTGTGACCCATTTTTGTAAGACAGGAGTTTCGTATGCTAGTGTTTAGTCACATTCGATTGTGAGTGCTGGCTCACTTGTCCGGTTGCCTCGAGAGGGGACACGGAAACTATCCCGCTTACTCTACTCTATGGACGCTTAGTGAAGGTTTTTCTTCAAAATGAAGTGACTACCGACTAACCGTAATAACAGGGAACCCTGAAATTGACTGACTGAAAGTCTTCAAGGATGCGAAAACTGTTCAATTTAAATCAAACCTAATCCCTTGATGTAAGTGAAATTTCATTTGTAACTTCAACGTATCCGAATGATTTCCGTTGCAATGGCGTACGTCACAAGAGCACGTGAATTCATACTCCAACCGGACTACGGTCCGATACAGGGTTTGTAACCACTACTTCGCGGATAGGGCTGACCACCCTTTGGCGGGACCGTAAACGAGATTAAAAACCCCAAGAACTCAAGTCCCTGTAGACTTTTACACATATGAAGACAACATCTGAGTTGAAGGCCGTTGAGCGACAAAAATGGTGCAGCAATGCTCAATGACCTTGCCAAGAGCATGAAGAAACGTTGCATAGATGCCATCAAAAGGGCGATCACTAATGTAATTTTCAACGAACCGTTTTGCGTCTGCTTATGGATAACGAGAATCGAAACTTTTACGAAGCACCTCAATCGAGTATATAAGCTAAGAAGCTTGGATATTTATCATATTCGGCTACATAATGTTGAAGAAAGGTGCCGGTTCCCAGCAGACGCGGAAAAACCTACACTTAGCAAAATGTACGATCATTATAGCCCTCACGTTTAATTGTGGCTAATTGAACCATTTGACCAAAGCATTAAAATCCTCACGTGTAGACTTGTCTTGCTTCAAACCGAGTAGGAAATTGCAATTTATAACCCATATCAACGCAAAAATTTCTTGTTTCTACATTTACTCCCTGTCAAGGAAAATCCTCTCAAATTGTTGATTCTTCCCGTCTACGTCTCACTTTCAAGTGCGAGCGACGGATAGATGTTGAGGGTAGGAGTTACTAGCACTGACTGGTTCATTTGTCACAAATAAGTCTCCTCACCCTGACATAAGAGAAAATAAAAGTGAAAGCAATGGTTTATTTTTCTAGTCAGCTTGTTGAAAATCAGTCCACTCGTGTTGTTTTGCCATTTCCTACAATTTTGTGTTACTGCATCATGTTTTCAAACCGATAAATCCGTCTCAAATAAGTATATTTTTCTGTACAACTTGTGAGTCACTATGCTTGTGAGGTAATGAGGTTTGCTCGATACTTTTTTAATTAACACTTGATATTGTGTGGTAAAACCCACCTAACCGTCCCGTGGACTGTGCTGAGTTTAGCTTTAATCGTGTTGTCTGTGAATAGTTTCTGAGAGCACCACATAACATTTTAGGAGGCAACCGGGTAGGAGCAACTAGTATGCAGATCAATATGTGGGATATTTTACTCAAAATAGGCTTCCTTACAGTTAGTTGAACTGCTCGTCAAATATTCATCACCGCGGCTTATCACTAAGCCAAGTTTGACGCTGTAGCTGACTTTGTGACGTTATGACTATGTAATGTATAGTGCAGGGGCATTCCAGACTGTGGTACATAGCATGTACTGAACTATAACTTCATTTTGAGAAAGTACGTTTTTTCTTACAATCTTTTCCAGTCCCCGGCACTCGAAAATACGACACGAGAAATAATGTAGTAGCTTACCGGTACAAGGTGGTCAACAAATGCAATCACACGAGCTGAGGAACAAACGTAGTGTTAAACAGATTCCTATCCGTCAGTTGTGTTGCAACCAATCAGAATACAGGCTATGACTTCACATTTCTTGTTGCCGTTAGCTATTGAAAGATTCTGGTTTCTTTGACACTGATGCACTTTTATAAACTTTTGTTTAGACGCCATGAAACAAAATCATCCAACGCAGTTAGTCCAATATATATTTTTTATGAGTTACCTAGGTAGCCACCAATGTTGACTATCATAGATGTGTACTATCGATTGGCTTGAAGTTAAATGGAACATAATTCTAGCGATTTCTTTTGGAAACACTTGCGGTTCTGTCTGAATGTTGAATCCTCGAGTGCAAAACACCTTTCCTTGGAAGATGTAACACTAATCTGGTAGAAATTACCTTTGCCAACCGTATCAGACAAATTCGATAAAACTTTGGACGTAAAAGCACAATTTTTCGTTCTGCCAATTACATGTTTGATCACGAAGCAATGTTTTGCATTTAACAGCAGCCTTAAATAGTTACAGAAATCTATAGGCGAGGGTCTGTTTGAAATTTAGGCTTCAAGCCGGTAATGTGAGACAACATACTTAGGTCGATGTGTTGATAAAATATACCACAAGGAAACCAAATTATCAGTCAATTAATTAGTGATGGTTTTATTGCTCCATTAAATCATGTTCATTCATCGGATGATTCACACAATTCAGCAAGATATGGGCAACATCTGAAAACTCGCTTCTGTTGTAATACTGTTGGGCAAAGCAACCTGACTGTTCTAACCCTAATAGTTCACACTACTTCCATTCAAGCGGTCTCTGACGAGCTACTTATCACACGTTAGATCACTCAAAAGATTTGGTCATTACTTAAAATTCTGACCACACGAGCAATACTACCGCTGCTAACTGACGGTAGCACACCGCGCTCCAAGTAGCATGGATTCGTTTCGGAAGCTACTTTGAGATTTCGTTGAAGCAACTAGCTCCACTAGAAGGGGTGATTCAGTAAACACACCGCTGTACGAGTTTTGTAGTGCAAAGCAGGTAATCCAAGAGAGAGAAGAGTTTAATACTGAGTTCCTCTGTGACAGACACAATAGGCCTCCTGTTTGAATCTTTGTACTAATCAGGCTTTGGCAATGCCATCTTTCTGATATTTCAGAGTTCAGATGCGCATGGTGGTTTATTGATTTTTCTGTCAATAAGTCGTTCTCGGTAGTTATTATCTTGCGGAGGGTTCTCCATTAACTTAAGCTCACTGGCAAACGCCTAACAAATTACACGACGCGTATAATTTCTCCTCTAGGTCCAAGGTACATAACTCAGGGTTTGCATATCGACTTTTCCTTGCCGTCTGCTGGTGTGTGGTAAGTTGAATAGTAACGTTTATTCGTCAGTGATCATGAACTTGGCAGATTAGTGGACGTAATTAACTCTGTCCAGCAGTGGGCGCAGCTTAGTTACAGAGTTGCTAATAATAAGCTAATTTTTCACCCATGGGTGATGATACTTGAAGTGGCTGATAGTGAACTGAAGCAGAGGACGTCCGAGCATTTTATGGAAGAATAAGCACTGACGAAGCTACAGAAATCAGACTAATTTATTACATATAAGGTCTTCGAAAGAGGGTTTTAGGAATCGCGCATACTATGGCCACACAACTGATAGACTGTAGTCCAGCTGACAAGGTTTATCTGATGGACATGCGTGACAGAACGGACTAATCAAGTCAACATCAATTAAATGACCAGTAGGCTAGTTTCGTTGTAATTGGTTCCATCGGTATCTGGACCCTGTATATATAACCGTACAAGTCTGAAGCTAAACTATCCAGCACGCACTGTAGTCCGTAAACCGTTGAACTTCTGCTGTGTTCGTTGCCTAGCTGCTCAACGAGTATACAACCGTCTATTAAATCCATTTGTCGGTCTGTTAATTATTCTTGGGTCCATGTTAGCACTAGGTTTTGCCAATATCAAGCAAAGGCCAAACTTGAAACGTTGAAAAGAGAGCTTTTTTAATTATAAGAGATTTATGGCATTCAAACCGTTATGTGCAATACGGCAGGTTTCACGACACAGAATATAGAAACTAGAGCAACCGTCAGGCGTTCACTAACTGAATGGCTTGAGTGTCACTTTGGAACGAAAATTACAAAATAACAGGTTGCTTGAGAGTTGCATGTCACAAATTATTTCGTATATAGGTCATGTTACTAAATAATTGCACGCTGGGAAAACCGTTATCAGGAAAGGTCAGTATTTTCTGTCGCCACCTACATTTATCTTGGAAACTGTACAGTTTGTACTGTTGACACTACCCTGGTTGTAAACTCTGAATCTATTTTATTTGTATTGTCGTTTACGGTTTGGTAAATTTTGATCTTTTGCATGAAACACCAAAAGCCATTCAGAAACACTGGCTGTAACATTTATCGTGTGATATCAGTACAATGTTTTTATCTATGCCGTAATCTTTTTATATAGAATCACCTGCAGAACTTTCGATAAATATTCATTCACAATAACTTCCAACTCCTCGTTTTTATATTTACTGACCGTTTTTGTAACATATCGACCGACTATTTTATCGGCAACGATCAGTTGGAAATTCTGAACGAAGATGTACAGGCCCGAAGTCTGATAAATTAGCCAGTCCTTCTTGTGGACAATTCGCGCGATTACCTCCGTATCAACCACTCACTCCAAAGGTGTACACTTTTGCAACACAGTCGCTGAATATCATCTAATTTTTCTGGGGGACATTTAAAACCTGATTAATTTGAATTTGAGATAACTATGTGCGTTATTTAAACCTATTAATCATAACTATATTGTTCGATTACCTTTCATGTCACCAAAGAACCGGATATCTAACTCACTTCTTTGCGTGATGATTAATTCGTTTTGTTAGAAACGCAAGTGTGTGCTCAAACAAGTACGCATGTGCTGGGAAAAATTATTTGCTTGAATATCGAAACACAATTTAATTTTGAAGGTAACTCTGAACTGACAATGCTAACATTTGTTGAGAACAAAAAACAACTAGAGGACAATCAATGGCGACAGCAATATATGCGGACAAGCTTTTAGTTAAAGTATACCGAGAAAAGGTTTGTAAAATCTCATAGTTTAACCGTTAACGGAAACCTACATGGATAAATGAGGTCAACTAGACGAACGGCCGGAGATCCTACGGCATTATCCATGTAACACTGGTAGCGGCCAACATCACTGGGACCAAGGTCGTAGATAGTCAAAGAACTGACAAGAATGCCCGGAGATGGACTCCAACATTTGACAAAATATTTGAAACCCTTGTGCCATTTACCCTGTTAAACATGCACGGAGAGAGCGTTAAGGAAAGTAAAATAATTAAAAAAGAAGTAGAATAAAAATAACTTCTGCTAACGTTCAAACGGTTGTTAGACGAAAACATCCTGAAAGCATAATCTTACTTCCTTCTAGACACAAGCCAATAAAATACCGTTTTTGAAACCTTTTACATACCTCACCGAAACAGTTTGAATGAGTACTATGTGTGACTGAGGCAGATGAGCATACATACGGTCAGACACATGTGCGTGTTTGCATAAGTATATATATATATGCGCATACAAAATAACTTAGCTATTTTGATAAAAAGCTCAGAACGGAAAATAGTTTAAGGGGGTATGTAAACAAAGACATCTGTATATGAGAACGCCTCTTCATCTACATACATGTATATGCAGAAGTTTGATTATGCGGGACTGCAATCAAACAAACATGCATGAATATAATTACACGTGCATTTGTATATACATATGGGAAAATTGCAATTCATTAACAATTTTGAGTATGCCAAGTTGCTTTGCGAACTTTTTTGCAGTGGTTTGTGAAAACTACCAGAAATGGTAAACAAATTGTCAGTAGTCTCGTTTTTGAAAAATGAGAATGAAATATCAATTAAGACAAACGAATTTGTGTTTCTTTCGACGTTGTGATTCCGGTTAAACCATGATCTTTATTACACTCGAAAGAAAGATGTTTTAATCATGGCATCATTACATCATAAGGGCTTGTGTAGATGTCTACCTTGTGCGGTTGCCACTGGGAGACATGTAGCCTGTTCCATAGGTTAAACGCTACACGTGCATTGATCGTATATACCAACAGTTCCTCATACTGACTTGAAATTCCGTGTGGAACGTAAAAGTGTTTCACTTTTCATGAGAAGATCAGGTTTGACATCAGACAAATAAATGGTTGAAAATAGTGGTTGTACACTTATCTAGCCATTGAGATAATGGAGATTTTCGGACTGCAGGAGGGACTCGATCTATTTCAACTTTCTAGGCTATGTTTAAGTTGTTGTTTTCAACCTTGTTGATCAATGGAAATATAGTGGGCTTATGAGTGGAACTAAAAAGTCCTTTTGAAGCGATCCACTGTATAATGACATATCATTGAGGTTAATTCAAACGAGGCGGAGTAAAACTAATGTAAACAATGAGGGGGTTACATGCAACTTGTGAATAATCACAGCAGTAGAACAATAGGAAGACAAACAAGTCGATCAAAACATAAATTAAGCATTGTTTCTCATGTTTGCCACAATAGTTGTGTGGAGCACTAGTATGTAATGCAAAGCGGACTGATATAACAGATGTGTCTGCGAGAAGCAATGCGATAAACGGATTTATCAATCTGATTTGTGCTGCAATCCATATCAGGTGTATAAATAGATAACATACATTTGTTTTAGATAGACCCGGTACAGTAGATAGCATTAGTCATATAATTGAGGGCAGTCATTATATGATTTGTTTCACCTACTTGTTGACAACCGACTTTCTATTCACAGGATGCTGTGTTGCTTTGTTCGCCTACAGGAATATACTTTTTAATTGGTCTAGAAGGGTAGTTACTTCTGTTCACCCAAGTATTTCATAAATACACCTGATTCGTTGTTATGAAGTGTGCCAATGCTCAGCCTATTAAATACATATAAAACCGACCGAAGATTGGTTTTTGACATGGAATAGACCACAGTTTATCAGAATGAACTCACCACATCCTGAAAAAGTTACAATGTCTATGATAACAGTGCGTGCTACAGTAGACGTAATACGAATAGTTTGTGAGGGCTAGAACTTAGTTACCGTTCCTAAAGGTATAATCACATAGAGTATTCAACTTTTGTTGACCTGGGTTGGCTATACATCAGTGGTTTCAGCTTATATTCAATGAAATGTCATTGGCGTACGACAATCAGCACGGTGTTTTCAATATGAATTTGCTTGTTTCTGTTATGCTTCAGTCAGTGCTTTCTAAATTTACTTCCATCATTTTGTAAATGCTGTGAAACGCGTTCATCGTCACTTGTTTTTTAAAAATAAATTAAACACGGTGAGCACTTGAATTTGCATTCCTGTTCATGTATGTATGTATGCATGCATCTACATCGGAACCTCTCAGCTTCGATTTTAACCCATTCTTCCCATCC
>JTDE01000036.1:159619-183968 GCA_014338405.1 Paragonimus skrjabini miyazakii
TATGTATAACATCCAGAATACTATTTTAGGAATGGTTTCAGAGAAAAGAGGCAAATGGATCACAGTTGGTAGCTGTAGACAAATCGGTCAAAAAGTCAAAGTAGTTAACAGGTTAGAGATGGATTAATGGGGAATTACGCGAAGGAAACGGCGTAAATAATAGCAACAACAAGCAGCATCTTTAAAAGAAATGTCGATTATGGTCATATTTCTAATGAAAACTGACCTTATTGCAACGAATACCAGTGATTGAGTCTGCCTGTGATTCTTCCATTTTGAATTTCTTGTTCTTGTCATCTTGTGGTTTCGATTGGTGATAAAAGTGTCCGATAGACTCGAGACCAGCAAATGAATGAGACAATCTCCTCCAACGCACAGCATTCTCAGTTGGCGTGGGATTGGCTCGTGCTCGACATTCTAACTGGGCCATTTGACCACTTGCAGTTATGTTGATGGTAGAGTCGCCAATAAGTTGTGGGCCGTCTACCAAAGAGTACAGAAATTTTGCCATGAAAACCTTTACCGTCTTTGTAGTAAAAAATATATAATAAAGAGAATTTTATGACTGTCGAAAGGTTGCATTAGTTGTTGACGGTCGAAAACCGACAGTGTTTGTAGAATTAATCCTACAGTCTGTGCCGATATTCATGAAGGTGTATTCATTTCAGCTAACAATAAGTTAGAAGGTCGGTTTTCAGGACTGTTTGATATCTGAGGGTAAACTGGCTTCTTTGGATGATTCACCAAGGTTGTGCCTGAAGCACCTCTTGTGATGTTTATTATATCTCAAATAAACCAGTTTATTTGCCGTTCCTGAGTAATATATTGAACGTTTTGGGTTGCAGAAATTTTAGTAACATTCAATAACCCATCTGTTACTAAGACTCATTAGTAGTGTACATCTTTGGCACTAGGTGAGTTAGTACTGGACTAGTGTTCTTCCATTGGACGTGGCTGAATCACAACAACTTGGCATTCGAGAACAGCAGATTATGAATAACGTTCACGGTGGATGACGGGTTATGGTCCTACGGTCATTGACGCAACCAAATGAGACAGATATTGTGCATTCTTTCAGGACAGGTAGACAACCTCAGCTTTGACCATAGACGCTTATGCCTTGACTTTGATGGCGAATGCCGCAGTCACTAACATGCTGATCAAAATAGTTGTTTCATTGATAAACCGAATGAAATTCACATCTAGGCCAATGAAAACGTAGTGTATTGACGAATTCCATTAGGGGCAAAACATGAGTCCGGTGCTTTTTGTCCAAAGCGCCAGCTGAATAAATCTTTCTAAATGTGAAGCCCGCAATCAAGTGTAAGTTGATTTCCATGCAAATCAATCGAATGCTCAAGTACTTGACACTATTCAATGCAATCACTTTAAAGCAACTGGTTACCAGTCGAGCTCTCTAATGTATTGGAATACACTTGTAGAGATTTGCTTATTTTTGTTTGCAAAAGATACTTCATTTCTGTACAACAACATTTTGTATCACCTTTGAATTTTGTTGGAATTGATATAAAGTGACCTTGCAATACAATACAAATTTTTTTGCACTTCGATCTGCTGTTCTTTCCGCTGCACAATCGTTTGACGATACTACACGGATCTACCGTCCAATTTCTTAGCTCCGTTGTACTACGAACATCGTCGCATCCCGGATCGCGCTTCAGCAGTCCACGGCAACTCTGTGATATAACCCACTTCCGGATACTGGTGATTTGGTATATTGTGGTGGTCATCTCGAACACTCGTGAACACTTTACTGTGAGTCAAATCCTTTTGATTACCGTAACTTGCAGGGACCTTGTAACTATTTTGTTTCATCCGTTCATTTTGTTATCACCTACAGCTTAGTGAGGTACACTTGCATTTACTTAGTCTGTTCAGTAACTCGTCTCGAGCACTACACACTTTTCGCGCTTAACCAACATGTCATTGCACTGTTCTTGCTAAGGAAGCATTTTAATTTGTAACCGGTGCTACGTAATTCTTAATGTTGATTGACGGTCTACCACAAACTTGCTAAAATCTTTTTTCGTAGAGCACACCTTATTCTGGTGTTCATGAAGAATTCTGATCTGCGAAAAGTGAAAATGGTTTAATTATTTTTCCTCATTGGTCCTCGATGGCTTTGTTTAAAATTTGGGAATTAGTTACGTCGTTTTACTATCATGTGAACATAGTTATGTAAATAAAACTTTGCTTACACATAATATAACTTGCAAATACTGGTGTAGTAAATGGCTGTAACAATTCTATGATTTACTGATAAGTAGTTTGGCAGATTTGATAATTTCGAAGAGATCCATTCGCGAAAATTCTGGACTTCGGCTGGATTCGAACGAGCGACAGAAACACCATGCCCAAACGCGGCAAGCGCTCTACCAGCTGAGCCACAAAGTCACGCCGGAAGCTCAGAAATTTTACATTTGGACCTAGTTACCAACCCAACCAACTGTGTCATATGGAATCCACCAAATGATCCAGCTGATTGACTGCCCATGCAGGATTCCTCGATCAGTTCACGCTAGAGACTACCAACGCCACCGATGAGCATTGACATTGAGTTACTGTCGCTGGTTCGAAATTCTATGATTATTTGTTATTCTCCGTGCTTGTTAAAGGGTTTATGGTCTTTTTCATTAAAACAATTTCTTGCAAGTATTCTCGTGAAGTCTTGGACTTGACAAAGTCTGCCTGGTTGCATGCTTCTCCATATAGTTTCCTTATACATTAATGTATCACCTATTTATAGTACACTTTGCTTATCGTCTTTGTAGTGATTCAAAAGAAGTTAGAAGATAGCGAAGTGATGCGAATATATTTTGAAGTCAGTTGAATGAATTTGTCATGAAAAATGTGCTGAGACAACTGTTAGTGTAGAGATTGGTATTTAGCTTGGGTAGCTGTTGTATAACGGCGGGTGTAAACCCAAAACATACAGAAAAATGACACTAACATTAATATGAAAGACAATTTTACAAGGCCAGAAAAAAACAGATTCATTATAAGGAAACTTTTTCTCACAATTCGTTTTGTGTCCTGAGAAACTTCAATGAGTAAACAAAACATTCAGCTACTACCGTTTGTTTTTATGTTTGAGGCACAGTTTCTTAATGGAATTCATAAATAACTACGCATTTTATGTTTGTTTGGTTTGCGTTATTTGATCACGGCGTAGACATCCAACCCAGGCTTATTAGATAGCATTGCAATTTTGCACTTTGGATCGTAACAGTAAAAAAAACATCATGTTGATTTGATGGAACTTTTCTAATACTCATTGAAAAGAGGTCTTAGCTACGAGTTTTCCATTTGTTGGGGATTAGAAGTAGTATGCATGTTTACACGACCAAAAAGTAAATTTCATTTTTTGCGTTCCTGAAGTAAGCTTGATGATGTCCAGACAATTATCATTGATAAATGTAAACATTCAAATTCAATTGCTTGTTTGTACTCTCCAATTTGTGCGTCACTATGTTCCATCTTTGAAACCTCAGTTAATGAACCTATATTGATCAGATCTTAGACGCGTTTAGATTACACATTTTATTCACGCTAAAAACTAGTTGCCGAACTGATTATCCACCACTTTTTTTATATGCATCATAACTAAAGTAATATAAAACTAATGAACGCGTCTGACGATGGATGTTAGATTGCTTTTGTCTACCCGTGAAAACCGCGATAAAACTGGACTTATCTTCACATTTCTCAACAACCTCCCACTTACAACAGCTAAGTTCGTTGGCTGGTAGAAGATGAGATTCTAGACTGCTACCGTTGGTGTCGCCCATCTTTGTCAGGATGGAGCAGCAAATTACAACTCAGCCTACTCAAAGATAAACGCAGCAGTGTACTGTGGATTTTACGAGGCTCAATGAGAAAATCGTCTAATGGGATTTAAGTGGACAACTTTTGCAACGCAAAATTTATTCACATTAGACTTCCCCGGATGCAAGCAAATCAATCAGTTAATGGACCGAATGGCCAATCAATCACTCTGAACAACTGTTACAATTTGGTTCAACTATCGTGTCACCTATTCGGTTGTAGGGCAAAACGTTTGTGTTCGTTTACCATGTTTTTGTTTGTATATACAAATATACTTTGAAAGTTCTCGTTGGATAGTACACCTTTAAACATTGACCATGCTGGTTTTATAAATTTTACCAGCTCACTGCCACCTGCGTCATACAAGTGTTTTTAACTGTGATGATCTGATTTTCCCTCTATCAAATTGTGCATCTGGAATCAAAAGTACCGCTTTTAAGGGAGGAGTTTCATGTTCTTTTCATAAGGATTGTCAATCGTTGATTTTAATGGCCATATGTCGATATGAAAAATTAGGGGGTCACTGGAAGCAGACCAAAGCGTGAGCTTCACATATACCAGTTTAATCGTGTGTCTTGTCTTCGCGTTCACAAAAGGAGAAAAATACTCTCACATTTTGTTGTCTATGATAAGAACACTGTTAAACACGGGGGTTTAAAGTATCAAGTCGGTAAATTTAACATACGTCGCGGATAACAAACCTTGGATTTATTAACGTATGTACAGCTATAAACGTTACAATCTGAATAATACAACGAAAGTCATCACTAATAATTTCTCTTTGTTTGTTGTTCTCACACGTTATACTGTAACCTCACATTACAAGATATGGAGGTTTAACAGTCTGCGATTATTATCCAGCACTAGATAAGATTTGGTGATATCCCACATCAGGTAATCAATGATGGACATTAAGAAGTGATTGGCTGTGCGGATGGTCGGTGGTGTTTAGAGTTATTTATCCAGTATCTGCAAATATTTAGAAATGCATGAACAGTAGCACTGTTACATAGCAACCCACCTTTGCTGTGATAAGATAGTTATAATGTTTTGTGTGAATGTATTAGTCACATTGGAATATATAAACTAGGTGCCATATCTTTATGCCATATCATTAAAAATAGTCTATTCATGAGAAAACAACACAAGGATATCTTGCACCAAGACATTTATTCTTGTACAGACAGAAGTCATTATGAGATATCTATCGCATCTCATGGAATAGCATACCTCTGAACAAGTACCAATCAGTGTAGTTGTGATGTGTAATCCATATTGCATCTAAACCGTTTCCAGCCTACGGGCGATTGGGTTTGTTCCAATTCTTTTCGAAAATTTACCTGGAATACTAATTTAATGTTTTGGTAACTACCCCATAACTTCGAATAAATCTGTTTTCCTGCTTGCCACCAACATATTCACAGAAAGTGTATTCAATTTTATTTATTGATAGGCTATCAGGATATCTTCCCAAACAAATAATCATCCAGTATGTGTTCATGCTGTTCAAAAGTTCCACCCTTGAAATATATAACATTATTCAGCACACCAAAAGTTCATTGTCACCGGGCGCTTTTGCAAACTTCTTCACTTTGTGCCAAGAATTATTTTGTGAGTACATTCTACTTAATGTGTTTTCATTACTCAATTGCTAACTTAAAACACAGACAAACAACCTGAAAACGTCAAAATACGTCCTGTTTGGAAGTATTATATACTAAGTAAACAGAAGAAGCGATATAAATTAGCAATGCGCACGTGACTGGAACCATTACGCTTAAAAACGATTTCGCACACATCACTCGAGGTGAGTGGGATGTAAATTAAGCAAACGTTTACGCTCTTGACGGATAAAATTCATCAACAGAGGATGAATATGAAGTAAATTGGAAATAAAACTGACATCACGTGATGCATGTCTGAACAAAGTTTGATAAAACTTCAACAATGTTTACCACGAACGATAAGAGCGCAAAACCTTTAAACCGTATAGCAAGCAGAAAGTCCACAGTTAAAATCAGTCCTCTTCCAACAAAAACAGAGAACATCGCAGACACTGTTGCTTTTATACTAGATGTTAAGCAGCAGAGTCGGATCACGCCCACCTATTCAAAGATTTACGGGCGTTTGTTTCTTGAAGTCAAGCGAAATATATAAGGCCCTCGGTGAACCAAAATGATGTCATGTCATAATATGAAGTCACTCTTCAATGTATACCTTTAATAACCCCTTTTGAGGAAAACGTTTTTAGTCCATTAGGTGGGTACCAGGTAACGTGATCACAAACAGGTTTGACTACGTGGTATCAAACAGTAAACGGCTACAGGTTATTTATACTTCAACACTCTCAGTGATATACAGGAAGCTGACTTGATGAAAACTATATTTTGTGAGTTTTATTCATGATAACAACCTCGGTCTGCCAGTCAGATCGTCCGGTTTGCGACGGATCACACTACACGAGCAAGTGAAACTACTCATGCGATGGAAGTAGAAGTTGCATTTTCTTAACATATAGCTCTCCAACAACCAGTGTTTATCACACAAGCAAAATGTGGTAGCTAGGTTACCACAAACACTGCTCACGTGGCTGAAGCAAAAATGCCATGGAAATTGTATTTACAGCGCAATTATTGTTTGCTTACTTGAATAATGTGGCGAAACGTATTGTGTAAACAAACATAGTATTTGCAGATTCAAACTTTTCGTTCCTTTTACTTATTTGAAGAATGACCAAAACATGCTCCGTACTGTAAAGTACACAAACTCTCCTCTACAGGGACATCTCTGATTTCAAGCATTCAAGCAATGTCTTATAATGTTTTTTAAACGTCCTCTAAAAACGTCGACATTCACCTTCGAGATGTGGCTTTGAAGCGAGACCATCTTAAAAGATTCTTATACTTTTCACACAGTGATACCATGCATTTTGGTTTATAGATTATCACCAGTAAGCACACTACATATAGTAGAACCTTTACGATAACATTCAATTCCAAATTAGATCATTTTTAGAAAACTTAGAACTTATACCAACGAAAGAAGTTCGCTAGGTGTTAAGAGGACACCTGCTCACTAGAGTAAGACAATTTACAGATGATTGGTAATTCGTGAAACAGACGTGAATAACTATTAATATTCTAGGTCAATGATTGGACAAACGAAGTAAACGAGGCATCTGTGGTGGTTTAGTGAATGGTAATCCCTTGTGTATCTTCAGCTATTCGCCCCACGGATTCTGAAATGGATTTTCCGAAACATATTTTTAAATATTCCTTCGATAAAATTACCTAAGGCAGACAACTGATCACTTAACACATGAACACTCGTGTCAATAGAATACCAGTACGTAACAAATGCACTATCCACATGAATTGGTTGTGTGCTGACCAAACAAACACAACTGTGGTGTGATTGTCTTGTAACAAACCACTCGATAATCTGATCTGCATAATATCTTGTGTTTGGGACAACAAAAACGTCAGGCGGATATACAATAAAAATCCACCGACTGGCTATTCAACGTTGGAAAACATTTTCTAAGGAGTATTTCCGTCTTTAGACAGCGGCAATAACAGCAAGATGTTTTCAGAAGTCAGAGAAATTGTAGACCAAACTCATAATTCCAGCAAAAACAGCCAATCAGGTTCAGGTCGGATGGTCAATCCAGCAAGAGCATAAGCAAGCATTAATCAGAGTAGCAAACGTCCATACTCAAAATGTTACTTGCCAGTGGATCGTAACCGTGGTTTTCACGAAATAAATAATTAAACATAGGTATCGTTTCCCACGTATTGAAACAGTGTTTTTCCCAGTGATACTGGCGCTCAGTTGTTGGACTTACTTCTTGAGTTCGGTCAAAAAGGTGACAGACAATTCTACTCTTATTATATCGGAAACATTTCATATGGCTAATGACGGACCGTTTCCAGTCAGATGCCTCTCAGTAAACGCTACCCAAAGAGACATACAAAGCAGTACTGCATATCATTTGAGGCAGAGATGTAGATGATCAAAAGCAAACACGTTCAAGAACAGATGGACAATAACCAATATTCATGTGGCTCATGATGACCTTAAAAAGAACTTCGTTGGCTCCACGTCTGTCTACTGCGTCGACATTCGCTTATATGTTCAGCAAAATCTGCAAGCTGATAGCCGTCGTTTATACCAACATACAGGATTTCTTTTTGAATGAACACCGAGAACATCTTCTCCCGACCCATTTGGTTCAAGGATGTCTGCGGTTCAATCGGTACACTGATCCCCGAGAGGCATGTTTTAATCATTTTGCTGTGCAAATGGCTGTCTTCGAAGATGCGGAGAGAATATAAATTTTAAAGGATAACTACATTTTGTTTTATACAGTACATTTCGAAACCCCCGTGCAAACTTCAAAATTGAGCATAAAGTTCTGAGAAGGTGACCCACAACTTACCACAGCCAAGAAGTATAATTTTAGACGTGTTTGGTGTGTAATATAATATATTTATGCAGCAGACTTCAAGCGTTTTGTCCCATCTTAAGAAATACGTATTTTTTGAAAGCTCTGTAAGTAACACGTTTGACTACCTGCGACCTCGTCGATAAGTTATCAATATTCACAAAATGATTGTATATTTGCTGAGAAAATCTGTTGGATATTATGCAAAACTTTAAGCATATCGTTTGATGTATATCCCCATGTCTTCGTTAACCGCCAATTTTACACACCACTTACGTAAGTGTTGCTGACCGTTTTGTGTATCTCACATTTTGTTTCTCAAAATGTTTCCTCTTCAGCTTTAAACACGCGGAATATGTAGAACCCTTTGAATGAAGTATCTAGCGTTAAAACAATCGATCCGTTTCTCGTCTCGTATACCATACCATATAAATCTCTGCATTTATAAAGTACAGAACATCTTTTCGCGTTCATCATCAATCTGCACTTTTTTACTCTTCAACAACGGGAGATCTAATGTGCCGTCCTTCTGTCCGAATTGAAATCATAACTTTCCTTCGCAAAATTGGCATGCGCAAACTGACTCAACATTTTATGCCATTGCTTCCTAAGTCTACCTCACTTTTTCGATTTCTCATGGGCTTAAGTGTAGTTGTAGTAAAACAATGAGGCTTTAGAGGGTAATCCAATTCGAATTAACTAGAACTCAAAATATAAAAGAGAAAAATGTTATAAATAAATATTAATAACAGAAAACATGTCAGGCAACAACTGTTTTAGTGCAGTTAACACGATTTACCCATTTGTTTTTGAAATTGTTTAGGTACATGGCTATCCGGAAGGCGTGTGAATATGTTGTCGCCTTTATACCCTAATACTTCAGCTCACGCTAGGATTTACAGGAAGCTGTCGATCAAAATCCGTACCCAAAATAGTGTTCAATGGTAATCACGCACCTTCTCCAACCTTGTTCAGTTTTTCAATCGGCGAAGAAATACAGATTTTCTGTTTCTCCAGTGAGGTCCACTCACCAGCGTTTTTTCTTAAGAAGAAAATGTTCTATCTTGCAAGTTCTCGGTATACAGTTTTGGGGTAAGATTTTTAAACCGACCTGTTCCGTTAATCGCAGACTCTAATACAAAAATTAGTCATTTAAATTTTTTTTCGAGGCTGTGCCTATATCACTGTTTTTAACCACGGAAATGAATTGAAGTAGATTTTCAACTAGTATATGCTTGTCGGAAGCTGTACTTCGAACAATAATCGATTTTATCTGTTAGATACACTGTGGAGAGATCTATTTTAGACAATGCGCGTGGCGTTTTTGCACGAAACCGTTTAGCAAACGGTGAAATATTTTCAGATATTTCAACTCTGTGTTCTCTGTCAGAGTCAATGTTTTTTTGTTATAGCTATGTGTTGCCCTGTCTCACCATCAATATGCTTTTGTATAATTCTGGTTGAATTTGTACAGATAGTTAGGCCCATTTTACAACATAAGTCCATGATTATCGAAGATCACTTATTTTCTCGTACTAATTGCTCCTTGCGTCATTGCCGGTTAACAATGCTTCACAAAATCCGACATAAATTCGCACAAATAAAACGATTTGGTATACCGTAAACTACAGAATGCATAATAACCCTCCTACTAGTCAGCTGAAACTAAGTACACGAACGTTTTTGGGTAAGAGTTTCACCTTCTTATTCCAACTGTTACTCGTTGAACTACATTCACTTATGAGTAACTATTGTCTCACCCCACGGTAGTTCCTCTATCCTTCTCATGCATGTTTGGTAGAACCTTAAACAGTTCACAGTCATCCGATGTAACGTTTCCCTGTTCTCCTATATACTGTTCACGCACTGCCTGTTGTCAATTTTTCCCAGTTCCTGTGAATCCAAAACCAAAGCGTTTGGTAGCCGTTCTTAACCGAAATAACATCCCTCGATTTTGACCATGATTATGAACAACGTAATTGCAAGTCTTACTTCATTTGATTCTCCTGTTTTAAGCACTGTATAAGAAATTAACCGGTAAACCAACTTACATGTGACATTGAGGAAGAACTGAAATCGCGTGAAACCCATATTGTTACTCGCAATCAAAGAGTAGTTCCCCATGTCTTCAATTTCCACAGGTTGAATACAAAGGGTTGAAGAATGAACGAGAGTTCGGTGAGCAGACAGTTGGCGACTGTCATCCGATTTTGTCCCATCAACTGGTCTCGGGTTCAACAATTTGTCATTTCGAAGCCACACCAAATTTTCAATTGGTGGGTTGGCCAACGGTTCCAAGTCCAATTCCACCGACCCACCTGAGAGAACAAAGTTGAGCAGAAGTAAAGACGAATGTTCAGTTGAATCGAACCCGGAATTGCATGTTAACGCACTAATCACAGCTTTCTTTGTCACGTGATAACGAATACATTCAACATGCTCCTGTAAATGGCACATCGAATGCCTATTGGTTTTTACTTGAAACGAATTGGTTCCGTATAAAATATGAAGTTTTTCTTTTCAGGTGCAACACTTACTACCATAAAAGTTTCATACATCTGAATTTTCGAATTAGTATTTTAATTGATATTTGTTACAGTCTTATAACGGTAAAATATTTTCTCTTACGTTGGTTCCTGTTACTCATAATTGATATAAGTGATATGGGTCTAGTCTTCTGTGAACTGCGTTGGCGAATCCGAGAATGAGGCTTGTGGCAAAAAGTATAACAAGGCGTCCGCACACAATATACTCAGACGTGTCCCCTAGAGAATACGATTCTCCGATATGCAATGTTTTACTGGCACCTGGGACTGATGCAGTATGCAAATGAACTGGAAACAGTGGGTACTTTTAGCGGTCTTATATCAGCATTTAATTAGGAGGAATCGCATAAATTTGATGCAGTCATACGAGTCCAGTCTAAAAGGGTGTTCGAACATTTTGTCGTTTCTAATGCTGACACAAACAATGAGAGCGAAACTCGAAGCTAGTGCATCTTTTCGAAAGCTGCCGACTGGAAAATCTATGGGAATGCGACAGCTGCAATCAGTTGTGGGTGATATTCAATCTATGTGAAACAAGTTTCAATCAAACGCAGTCAGTGTCTTATTGTCGGTTTCATCGCAATAAAATACATTCCATAATTAGAAACTGCGTTGACAATCTCGTCACTTTCATCGCTTTGTAACCTTGATACAGGGTTAGGAATATTTAGATTGACTGCACTTCTAACAATCCAGCTAACTCTAGTTTAGGTATGCAATTGAACTCATAAACTACCATATGGTTGCTTAAGTTGTAATAACTATGTGCGAATCAATCATGACTTCGGTTATTTAATTGTCTCAGCGAAGAAAGCTTTTACATGAATAACTATGCAACAGAAGCCCTTTCCAGTGACTTGGCGAATCCACTGGAAAACAGTCCAATAATTCTGCAAAATGCTTCGAACTTCGAACTTCTGCAGACATTCGAACGTTAGAAGGGTTGTTCCCGAGGCTTGGCGACAGGGATTAATACGCTTCATCACTAATTACTGTGACAACAGAACGGGAGTCGTGTCTGAGTGCACAGGCTTAATCGTCAATCTAGCTCAACGTTGAGAGACACCTTCTGCAATATGCAGACATAGACTGACTTTTCAATCTGGACTTTGTTTATCTGTTCACTGTTACCCTTGAACCTTGACCCATCTGTCTGATTCTCGTTACTTACTGTTCTTTGACCGGGATGGTCATTGAATTCATTGGTCATGTTTGGTCAACGATTTAAGATGTTGGAAAACTGTTTTGTTTTGTTGACGCACGTACACGACCAGGCTTACTTTCTCCTATTTTGTCAGTTTCGACAGACCTATGGACCTTGCCCAACTTTAGGTGTTTATTCAGCAAACCGAGAGATTTGAAAAATCCGCCTGCCTGTTTAGTGTTCTTTCTGAATAAAAAACTTTGTTTTGTTCACGTTGAATATGTGTGTACTGTTTGATCCTCGTAGAAAGAAAGAAAGAAAAGGTTGATAGTCTGTTGATAATTATTTTGTGTTCATGTGTTAGTGTACATAACTTTTGTCTGGCTTGACCGATACGAACCGTATAAAATCATTACACTCGACTTATGGTTCTGCCATGTTTCTTACCGATGAATCTGAGTCAACCGTTCGGTTTTCATAACAATCTTTCTGGAAATACTGTTAGATTTTGTGCTAAAGAGTAATACATGGCCGCATGTCTTGTAGCTGTGTAAGAAATAGTTCTTATGTACGGTAGGTCGACCCTTTTTTGCTAATGGTTCAGTAGAGTATGATTTCTACCTTTTTGGTAGACTCTGTCCGACTACTACTCGTGGTCATCCGTCTTGAAGAACTATTTAATATATGTACTTACCTAGCTTCATCCTGAGCTCTTCAAAACGTTTGATAACATTCAATATGTGATTCAGTCCGCATGAAACCATAAGCTGACTGTACTACTTAAAAGCAACCGCCGGTAATTACAAGTAGGCAGTCTGTTAAAAAAAGTCTTATGCGAGTTGCTCTTAAACAGTAATTTATCCAGTTCCTGCGGGAATATGGAAGATGGGCAAGAATAGTGGCATTTCTCTCGATGAAAACTCATATTATTGACGTGGAATACAGATAGAGGTTTGGTTGGATTAACAGACAAACTTTACATTCATAATCACAGATCGGTGAAAACACAGTAACCATCAAGTCCACAAGACACTGTGATGTTTATGATGTAATTCCTTGGCCGATAGCTTGTCAGAAATATTTATTTGGTTATTTGGATAAAGAGTAAGTTGTTTAAAACCACAGCCAAAGGAACATGCTGGCAATGCAGAGTAACGTTCACATTTTGATAACTCTTGTCGGACATTACTGGATAAGGTGTGCTCGAATAAACGGAATCTACACATTGTCCGAAGCACAACTCTTGCGGAAAGCCAAAGAGTTCAATAATAGAGTGAGCAGTTGATCATACCACTGACCTCATGCATCCAACTGACAAAGCGTTTAACAGTTGACGCAATATATTATTACATTCGTATCTCTGTAATAATACTAAACCTACGGTTTTCTGACATTTCAGAAGTTGCTGAATCGCTTTTGTAGTATTGACTGCGTTCACTACACTGAAACAAATTTTTGCGGTCGTTGCTCAATAAACGCATAGTGGTCTCTTAGGCGACACCAGCTCAGTTCAGCATGATTTTGCTTTACCAGTGACAGCTTTGTAGAAGATCCCAAATACTTGATTTAATTGCAACCAACCAAGTTGATGGACCACCAATTGGGCCCAAAGAAGCCAGTACATCTTTCTTAGAAGGATCAGATTATTAGGAGCTCTGAGTTGAATACAGATCCAACACGATTGTAGAAGCAAGCTGGTAGTGGATGCTGTTGGAGTAGGCAGAGACCAATGGCATTATCTGTGAACGAATCGAATGTATTCAGTATCTAGTGCCGGTTGTCTAGTCGAATGACACGTCAGAAGTTTTAACTTTCCATTTGGGATAGCGCTAAATACTTAATAATAAACATTGTTGAGTTTATCATAACTTGAAGAAGGAGTATCTCCTTTTATGCTGAAGGGCGCCCTTGGCTTTGTAGACTTAGCCATATCGAAAACGATATCTTATGCTTGGCGGTAGATTTTCTGTTCAGTAATGTATTGTTGAAAGAAACTACTGATTATCTGTGTACCTGTTTCAAGAACAATCAAATTGACTCAGAAAACACTGGAAAAGAACCAAAGGAATACTTTTGTTTTCCACTGATAACGTTCAATTTCGATTTATTGGAGAGCTTCACTGACAGAAAGATGTAGTGGCAGTGGGTCAGGATTTAGGCCTATTTGTTGCAGATATATTTGTGTTCCAAACAGATACCACTGAACTCAGTCATATCGTGACCAAGTGCAAGCTCTACGAACGTTGCGTGGGCAACGTTTTTGTCTTGTTTTAAACCACGGTGATTCCGAGATCATGCTAGCTGATTGTAATGAAACTTATCCAAGTAGGACTTTCACCAGCGAATTAAAACCATATGACGTACTCACACTGATACACTGTCTGGTAAACGGAGCACGAACACTGGCACGTCAGATACACTGCGCGAGGAAGTACAGTATAATCACGGAAAGCTCAACAAATGACTTTCCTGAGGGATTCATGGATTAAAATGTGCACTCCGTTATCAAACGTGAAATCATTCCGATAACAGAGAAATAGCCTATTTTTATCTATCTATCACGTAAGGGTGAGGTCAACAGCGAAACGAATAGGCATAGACTTTCAAGCATAATTGGAGGTGTCTTACGTGCGGCGAGACCAGTGCTATTATTCGACACCTGCTCGATACTGGTGCCATACCCTGAGGGTAGTTCCCTTGGCAAAGTTCTGTCGACGTCCCTACATATTGTCGTCAGTTGGTCAAGTTGGGTGAATCACAAGTCGGTTACCGAATTAGCTTCATGAACACCTCCTGATATGGCTTAGTGATGGTTCGTTTGGGTCCATTTCAAGAGCAGTCTGGTCAAGCATAGTTAACATACGCCATCTATTTAGAGCAAACATGTGGTTTCAAATCATCCAGAAGGTGAAAATCGATCACATTAGGACTGTTATCCACCTAGGAAGCCATCGCCATCAACTGTGTGATCCATGTTTGTGTTCACGGACGTAGTTCGCACCCAACATTGACCTTCCTTGGCCACTCATTCTGAAACTTAGTCTTAACGAGGTCCAGCATGAACTAGCTGACGTTATCAGCTGTGATTAGCTTATGCGCCACTCAGACACATACTACCACCAAAGTGATCCCTACCATCAAACTATGATATGCACAAATTTTTGAGACATTTACTGATACATGTCACCTGTTTTGTTGTAGTATAGTTCATGTAATTTTAGAAGCTTGTTAGGAACTACCAAAAACAGCTAGTTCAAAAGTTGCATTCGGATGTGCTCGTCTTTGCAGACCGCTATTAAATTTGCAACTTTCTGCAGTTATCTGTTCATTCGTGTCAAGCGCGAGCGGCAGTAATACAGTGCAGAAGTGTGTATCGAATATTCGAACTTTGTCCTTTTCGGTGGATCATACGATTTTGCTCACAAACGCCAGTATCACTATTAGTCTGCACGGTACGAAACGATAACACTGCTTGAAGTAAAAAGGCGTTAGTGAACAGTTTACACTTTTAGAGAGGTTTGGCCCAGCAATTTATAATAAGATATAAATATAAACACATATAAATATAATAAATAAGTAGAATAAAATCTAAAATAATCTAAAATAATAAAATCTAAATAACCATTGATATAAACCATGCTCAGTTGATTCAATGAAGACAGTAACTTCAACCTGTCTGAGGAGTCCTGATCACGGGGTTATCGATTGGATAGAACAGAGTGATTTTATTCATTCCCCTTTCGAAATGATTGGGGATGCTGAACATTATTCATACAAGGTTGTGGTTGAGCGTTTGAATTTGATTATTCGGTTATGCCTATTGTGAGGTTGCTGGCGTTGTGGTTAACACGCCAGTCTCACAAGCACGAGGTTCAGAGTGCAAACTCCGATCAGGACAAGGATATGCACTACTGATGAGCTCTAATAAGAGCAAAACACGAGTCTAGTGCTTTCTTCCGAAGTAGGCTAGCCGAAAGGCTTACCTGAATGCAAAGGCCGCGATCGAGTGTGTGTTGTGTTCAATTTTGAAATAATCTAAATCCCCGAATCCTCACTATTAAACCGGATATAAGTTGGCGCCAAGTGCAAGGTTTAGCTGTTACTGAGGGCTGAACGTGCAAACATTTTTACCATCAAAGAGAGAGAATACGAGTATCACTATTTAGTAATCGCCGGTGTTAAACTGTGGCACTCACCTTCAACTGCAACAAATTGAGGTAGTCCGTAGGCTGAACTACCTGTTTGAAGTTGTTCAATGGGCCATTTTAAATGCGTTGCAGGTCGCAAAAATACAGGTTTAAAACGCACATTCAACAACATCCGCCGGGTCAGTACAGATTGAGTTGGCTCTCCCTGAGTGTCCGATAGGTCGCCTACCGGCTCGGCCGCAGCAACGTCATAGGCTGCGGTTGGTCTTGCGAAACATTCAATCAAATCGCCATGGTTGGACCAGTTAAGAGTCAGTACCACATGACTTCGCACAACAGTTTTGCTTTCAGAGGAATCTTCTACTCCTAAAAGCAGGGAAAATAATTGAATCGCTTTTTTGTAGGACAAAGAAACCATTGAAAAAGTTACTTATTTACAGCATCCCGCTATAGTAATGCTTTTCGTATATCCCTAAACCACTGAGTTAATTTACGCGATCAGTGAGCAAATAAACTGACGATCATTTATAAAATTAGCAAGTGAATCATCCAATGAGTTGATATTTTGTCTTATATGTCTAAAATAGTTATATTGGGGACATGGAAGCATGTAAACAGATCGCCATTTGTAGGTGGCCATTTGGCACACTGATCATCTCCGGTAATTCGAAGAAGATTTAAAATGATCCTCTGATTCAGCACATCCGTGTGAACAATATTTGATCGTAGGAAATACTCCGAAACTTCTTCAGTAATTCCGTTAAACAACAAAAAAGTAGTTTTTCATCCCATCACTACGATACGCAGAACGTAATGTTAACCATTTGTCAGCGAGACGGTAAACCCAAAAAGCTTGAATTACGGTAGTACCCACAATGTTAGGTAGAAATTACTGCAGGCTAGACGGTATCCAGTTTTTCGCAACGCTGATTGGTGAACGCTAAATACCTATCTATTCAGCCCCAAATCTCCTTGGCGTGCAAGCATTTCGGCTTATAGCACAGAACTACATACATAAGCGTAGTGGGCATTGTTTCGCGGATGTATTCGTTGATTTACTGTGGTAAACCTTCCAAAGTGTAATATATTGCGATCAGGCTGGTGACGAAAAAAGATCATTCCGGCGTATGCCAATCTGTTCTTCCGATGGATCAAACATTTTTTAAATTGTAAACATAATTAACGATATCGTAATTTTATTTTTGTTTACTCGGTTTTTTGTTGTTGGTTGTTTCTTAAACGTTTGTCAAATTGATGTAATTACAATCAGTTACAAAACAACAAACGGAATAAAAGCGCAAATGGCGAATGTTGGCATAGATAAAAAAGCTCAGGTAAAATGAAGAAACGTTCTGGTGGACTTTTTTCACCGTATCCTGTATAATAATGCCTGTTGTTTAACCGAGTTCATTTTTTTGTTGCCTTATGAAAGGATTCGGGACGGGCTTTTACCCAGAAAGGATGGCAGTGGTGGACCAATTTTGAATGAACTTCAGAAAAATAAGACAGAAATGAGTGGTGATCACAAACTTCTGTACATACATGGTCATCTCAGAAACATATCGTCATTTTAAACATTAGGTACAAATATATTGGTCACTGTTTAGACGGAATTTCTTCATTTAGGGTCTGTTCAACTTTCGAAGCATTTTCCAATTTCATGGTCATGGATGATTTGATTGGGTTGTCCAGGACTAAATACAATATATGAATATTTGAGAATCACCCGATACCGGCCTTATTCGTACTAACTCCCAAAATACTATTATATGTCACCCTGCTTACTTTCTGTCTTTGTTCGTTTACGTTCGCTGAATGTTTATCGGATGTATCTAAGTGTTTCGATTTTTACCTTAAGAAACTTTATAGAAACTTTGAAGCGCTTACTCTGTCTAGTTCCTGGATAAATATGCTTCTAAAAATCTACAAGCAAATCTCGGTAATTTGGTCTACTAAAATCATGCGCACGTTTCAACTGACAGCACACTATTTTGCCTAACAATCCACTGAAAACGTTTGATATCTGGAACTGCTAGCTAGCTTTAATAAAACAGAGCTTATGTACCTCGTCGGTTTCCGATATAATATCAAAAGTTCCTTAATTGAAAAATCGTAGACGGACAGAAGCTGTTCTGAATTCATATATAATCAACTAATGTATCGTTTGGTTGAAAAACGGTGAATCGCACGAATTCACACTGTACTCGATCTCAATCCCACTCAACCTCAGCAACGATCTAAGCACAGCTGTTGCCTAGTATATCAAAAAACAGTTGGTTCATCCAGAACTTATCCAAAATAAAGCACTGAAATTCAATCATGGAGGCTTGAAACATGATCACTTCACATAGGGGAAGTGTTTTGTGATGGACAGCTATGGAGTAAAGTGAACGGTCACGTTGAACTTACATGATTCCCAGTAACTTTGTGGCTCTAGTGGTTAAGCTCAAAATCTTTTCACTTGTTACTTTCAAATATAAGCATTGCGCTTTTTGGGTTATGTAATGAAGGTCGTACGCTGTTGTCCCCATTATGTAGTTTGACTTGAATACCTAATCCTTAAATTCCCCTCATTAAACCAAACTCACATTTTGTGCTCTATTACTGACCGGTTATGTACTTCTTGTTTGAATTTTTATAGAATGAGGGTCTCACGTTTTTCCGCTTTGTAAAGTTACTAACAGAATAACCGAACACAGCTTTCATTATCCAAATATCAACGACTGTTGGTTTTGATATGCATCATCCGCAAGGTGATTATCACAATATTTCTCCTCATTGTAGCAAGCAGTGAAGTCCGATATTTTAAGTCGGGCCTCACCATGAAGCCTAGTTAGTGCTTACCGTTAATGGACGTAAGAATGACCAGTATAAAACGTAGACCTGGCAGAATGCTTACCAGGAAGAAAATTCTGTGGGTGTTCCGTGTAAGTTAGCCTCGCTTAAACACCAAAAAAGGATGGTCATTTCCACATCATTTCTAACTATAAAACCGCTACCTCGATTTGCGAAAAATTGATGATGACATCTGTATGCTTGACGTACATTCGTGGATCTGAGAAAAGTTTCTTAGTACACATGCTTTTTAAGATCCAGGTTACCCTTAGTACGACAGGCTTTTATCGATTGCAAACTGTTTCTTAAAATAGTGTTCTTCTTCAAGTGTTAATTACAGAAAGTATAACTTTCATCGTACGTTACATTGTTATTATCACGAAAAAGCATATCACGCAAATTAATCATTCAGAACCTACGGTGGACAAATCGTAGCATGCTGACGCTGCTACTACTGAATTCGTTCACCTGTTAAATTGTTTAATTTGAAATGTTGAAACTAAAAAAATCATTGTAATAAAAGCATTCTTCAGTGCGGATAAAAAACATTCTGAAGGTCGATTTAAAGGCTGATAGAGGGCCAGCCTATCTAATGTTCACTTATGATGAGAACAATACATTGGCTAAAGTAACTACATTCGCAGAGTATAACGATGGTTATGTGTATGATATCATTTTCGTGGCCACGCTTCTTGCCTTCAGTTATTCGCTTATTCGTCAGTTTTTCCTCTTTATACACTTGAAATATTCTCTGAATCGACCAATCACATCGCGAGTTAGGAATTATTCTTCTTACAAACGTTAATTTCGCTTGCTTTTCGAACTTTGTTACAGTATAAATCGCAAGTTCTTAATGCCTATCAGTAAACCCTCGTCTAGATCTCTGCTTTTAGCTTCCTTCACACTCATTCTCAGCTCCATTGAATGCCTTGTATTCGGCGAATTCGCGCGAAATGTTTTTCTAGGACTCCACATATTCGGTGAAGTCATTATCAGTAATGTTCTTTTGTCCTTTTTAGATTCTAATATTTTAATTTGATTTACCACTTAAACAATAGGAAACTTGTCAGCATAACGGTCTTTCAAGATTGGTGCTGGTTACTCAGAAGACTTGTAATTTAGTAGATGTTCAGTGAATTACAGAGATCTAAAGTATCGAAGGACGTTGCGGATAGTATAATCATCGTTCGAAAAGTAGATGTACGTTTCGGGTTAACAAACTTTCTAAACTTTTTGCTTTCGCAGAGAGTCAGACAGCAGTGCTACGTAACCGCTGCAACTATAAGTTGACGGAAGAAACTTACCTTGAAGTAGTTTACGAAGAATTTCATGACTCACTCAACTAACCGGTCTGAAGTCAAAATTAATACCCTTGCTTGAGTCTAATGCCGTTTCATTGATTTGTTTAAAAATTTTAGAACAAACAGCACCGTATTAATATTATGTTACTTTCTTGGTAGATAAAATACTACTACCAGATAAGCCTGAAGAACACCGGAATGATTTGCACAAACAATTTGTTTGATCCCAGTCGATTCTTGTGTGTCGTCTCGCGTGACCCAGGAGACCAATAAAGATTCAATGATAAACACTCCATACCAAACAGAAAAACCCAAGAGTGGTGTATAACTAAAGTTAACATAATCACCGATCTGTCGTTATTACCTAAGAAGATAACCACAAAACCCTTATTTCTCATCTCATCTTCTTAATAATTATCTGACTGAAATTTTCAACACAAGCGGTATTGCATTTTTCTAAGTCTGTTAGGTTTACCGCATATTTTATACGGTGGAAGAAATTAAAGCTATTCTGCATCAAAAAACTACCTCTACTTTTGGATACTGACAAAAACTGCACAGAAACCTTGAGTGAGCCAGCATCTTGTCCAAATAAGTTGCCTCCCGTAGTAACTACGTATTGCTGATTATTTTAAACAAACCTTTCAAAGCTATTATTTCGCATTTTTTCCCATCACTTTCTCCTGGAATTTGCGATTTACTTCCATTCCAGTGATTTCCCAATTGTGTTGGACATTGGTGTAACCTCCAGTGAATTCTAGGTTTAGGATTTGACATATCTACTTGACATGTGACCGAGATTCTTAGACCCGAGTCAGCCGTGATCGCAGGTGGATTGTGACGAGTGTCCAGGGTTATCGGCTGATCTGAGCTTGTTTTCGGGAGCTGGGGATTGGTAGCTCTGGGATAGAGAGGTCTTCCGGATTCGTCTGATGCGGTCATGTTGATGTCAGTTGCAGTGTAAGCCACATTCAACAAAACAGGGTTGCTTGTTCGACTGTCACTGACGTTATAGCCGTCGTTAACGGCGGCACACCTATAAATGCAATAATAGGGAAAATACCTTCAATTTTTCTGGTTGAGCTACCACTCTAAAGAAACTAGACAGAATATATTCCTGAAAACATTCCATTCCATAGTCATAGTAAAATATGCTGGGCGTCTCTTCCTGTCACCCTCAACAGGTTAGCTAAGCATAGACATAAAGAATACAAAAGCACCTTTCTGTAATTTATAGTAAACTGTTTGTCGCCAGGGCCTGACCACTTCCTTGCGCTCTCTAATTTCTCACTGTCTGATCTATCTAGTCTTGTGAATTAGAGCTTATGTCTGGCAACTTTTTGATCTGTAACTGATTCATTCTTACACAGTTGAACAATTACTACATGTGTATAATGTCAATTCAAGGGGACGCATTGGTTTGGTGGACTAAAACAGGGTGGAAAGAGATTTCCGTCAAAAGGCTAAATGAAAACAAGGTGTAAGGTAAATGTGATACCTGGGGCTGCGCACTTAACTTCAACAGCAATCGGGTGAGCATGAACGCCCTACGGGGAGTAATCGCTTGAATAAGTCATCAACAGAGAAGAAAAAGAGTGGTTAGGAGCACCAAAATTCCACCATTTGGAATTGTCCTACAAAGAGAGCCGTAGTTCGTGAATAATGAACAAACAGTCTGGTGAAGGTCGACTAATTACTTCCGGGAATACAAGTACTAGACTTGAACCCATGTCCATAACAGATTCTGTGCGAACTCGACTCAGAGTTTTTTAAAATCGTCAACTGATATATCTGATACTTTGAGCAGATGAGCAACGTTTTGGTCCGAAAATTTCAGGTATGGAGCTCAAGGTTTGATGAGTAAACCATGGAAATCTGCCGTACAGTTTGCTGAATCCTGTCTTTTTCCAGCCTGATAAGTTACTGCTGTTACTCTCAACTGAAGTATGAGCCGCGTTTCTTTACGGACACGCTCATCTAATTCAAACCACCTTGTGCACATATATGATTTGTCAAATGTAGGATAACAAGACATGAATTGCATGCATTTTGGAAGCTCTAACAACAGGCAGTTGCCAAGGGCCATCGAAACCATGCTTCTCAGAATTAAGGCGATTTTAGCAAAACATAGATATACAAGCTAACATTCGTAAACGATATCAGCAGGTATCACCTTTTTTCCTAAAGTGAAGCACGGGTCAATTACTGTCTTTCAATGGATTATGTTTTCCTGGCAGGGACAACTGAACAATAGATTTTGGTTTTGTTATAAAAAATATGAGTTCTGTTTGCAACTAGTGAAAAGTATGGATTACTTCAAATCAGTTAAATCGAGCCAGCGTTAAGTTACACTACATTTTACATAACGCTATGAGGTTGCATTTTTCGTTGGCAGAAATGTACAAACATCAATTAGATGATTTATTCGCCGAGTCAATTAAAATATCATTTTTGTCGTTTTCGGCTAGTTTTACCACGAATAAATGGGTTGTTGTTGATTGGTCTGATAGGCGTACCTCTGATATTATAGCAGATAATTTGCGAACTTACTGTTCGTTCAAATTCCAGATAGGTCATTCAACACTTCTCATAAAGTATTCACAGTAAAAATATAATTGAACAAGGTGAAAGTTAAACGAGAATGATATCGATTAAAATAGTATTACTTGACTTGAGAGTAAATTACCTTAAAGAGAATCCATTAAGTTCTCTATCCAAAGTGAGTTCCACTTGGGACCGTATACGGTTAGTCGTTTTCTCTAACTGCGTCATAGGGTGCTTGGAGGGCTGGATAACATGTTCCATATGGTCAGGGGCTAAATAATGTTGGTTAGTAAAAATGAAACTACAAAACGACTTACTGCTCAACCAAACGAGTTCGCCCGGTGGGGTGCCTGCTTCTGCCTCACAAGTCAATGTGATGTTGGTTCCTTCGGGAAATAGGGCTGTTTGTCCATATCCAGACACGGAAGGCTTTCCTGGTGGTTCTGTTATTTGAGAGTGCAAATAATTGACGAGTTATTACGGGCAGACTTCATTGAAATAACCACAAAACTTGATTTGCTGATTTGATTTTAAAGTTTCAGATGCAAATGTAAGTCATGAAACATTTAATTTTTATGTCTACTTGTTAAATAAGGCACTATCAAAATGGTGTTAAAAAAGGAGATGATTGGTTTTACATCCACAGTGACAGTACTTCAATATTTCCTGCAGATTATATGGTTTTTATATAAATCTTTTTATCTTAACAATAACTTATCGGTTTAGTTGTTTTGCAGGAGAGAGTCTTTCATGCGAGTCGAACATGAATCTGCCCGAATATCGGCTATATCACAAATATTTCTGAAAATATAACAAAACGAAACTAACTACAACCTAGGTCAAATGGAAAGTTTGGTGGTAGCAATTCATAAAATGTACTTCATGCCGGTTATCGTCCAGAACTGGTGTCTGCGTTGCCGCTTCATGCTAACTTACTTAAAAACGATGTTGTTGCACACAGTTTACCGACTGAAAATATCATTATAGAATACGGACGTTCAATCACACAAAAGCACTCGCGGAATTGAATTAATTTCCCAGGATAACAAATCAAACTGATATAGAGTTGATATGCACTGCAGACATCATAAATTTCTTGATAGTACGCAAATATTGATTTGCTCAGCTTCAAACAAACTACGACCTTCCTTATCGAAAACAATGTCTCGTTACACTAAAGAAATTAGTTTAATGCAAAAACATTTAACCACCTATTAGTTGATGTACATATCACAATAAAGAGAAATTGTACCTCTGAAAATACTATAAAAGTCAATTTTTTTGGGTCGCCACCAAGCGGTAGTCAATTTGTTTTGCGATATTTCGTACACTTTGTATAATATATTTCTTCGTAAAATCGTTTTTTTCTCTCGCTCTAGTCAAATGTTGATGATGTCAGAAGGACTTTGTCTTTCTGTTGATAATAACTCAGAGTTTTTGCGCTGAACGCTTATATGTGTACGAAAGTGTCAAACGTACTGACAGTAAAGCCGTGAAGCTTTCAGTCGTATGAAATTCATGACTGTATTTATCAGCTCATG
>JTDE01000036.1:193777-246591 GCA_014338405.1 Paragonimus skrjabini miyazakii
TTGCACAGAGATAATCCATTTCCCTGATAATCAGTCATTCGTCACACATACATTTTAGTTTGATAAAGAATGTAGCCATGGGCAGTGATCCTATTCACTATCAATAGAACTTTACTTTCTGACAGCGGACACTAACATCAAGCAAGGTGGTCTGTTCAATTTGCAAATACGTGGTTTTGTTATGTTCAATAAAAGAATAGTTTACTACGTAACTGTGGGAGGTAGACATCAAAAATTACTGAATATCAGCCAGGTCAATTACTGTAGGTGATAATTTCTGAATGGGGAATTAAATTGCAGGATACAGTTATTTTAAAGAGCACTGTTGCTTGGCCAACGTGTGACACGTCACTCATGCACAGGAGCCTACATACAAGGTTTAAATGTATTATGCAGTGCATTTTACGCACTGTGACCACAAATGACGGATATAAGTTAAGAGATGTAAAAATTGATTTCATATGTGTCATCTATCTATTAGATTTTCGGCGAAACATAACTTACGAAGTCAACTGGATACCGTCTGATTTGAAAAAGGTTCTCCTACAAAACGCAGCAGCAATATTTTCGGTAAATTATTTCGGACAATCTCAAAGACAAATGCATGACAACGATCATGTTTGCTTCTTTAACTAAAGTGTCAGTAAGTTCATTTGGTATTAAGTCAGTTGATGTGAGTTGTGGATGAGTTCATTTCCGATTAAACTTGTCGTTAATTATTACGTGTTGGTCGCACAACGGCGAAATGTTGGGTGTTAATTGTGTAACTTGCCAGTGCAGGCTAACGGCATTTTTAAATATTTATCATGTATTGGAAAATGTTACACACACATCAATCTCCTTTCTGTCTATGGGTAGATCGTTTTATTTTATTTACCAATTACTCAAAAGCTAAATGCGATTGAGCATATGGCTTTATTTGCATCGTGAACAAAATACCATAAAACTTAGTAGTGTAAGAGAAAACTAGTGATGAAAATATTAGACAGATTTATTTCTATGTTTTCTTGGGGAAATACTTGACTTATAGGTGCGCAACAGTGCAAGAAGGTTCAGGCACATATCGGTTATGATTTTGATCAATCTGAGAACAAACGTTTTATGCTGTTCACGAAGATAAAGAGAACTTTCTGTGTGTTAATAATTAGCATCTAAACAGAAATAAGAACACAGGCAATCAGAGTGCTACTGATGAACATTTAAATTGATTGAAGTAACACACCGAAACAATACACAGACTCATAAGAAAAACAGAAACTGACGAACAGACGAAGATGTTCACATTTGATGACCTGTAGAAATGCTATACGCAGATCGTCAACGGTTGACATCCACATATGTGCCAGTGATTATGCAGTATAAGTTTAAGTAATATACACACAATCCAGTAAGTCGGTAGTGTTTTCATTTCGCCAAATTTTGTAGCGTTGAAAACTTGGTACATTTTGATCTGCGCAACTGATAGATGTTTATATAACCTGCATGAAAACTAGTCACAGTCGGTTTGGTTGTTGCTCTGAATTGTGAAATATGATGCGATGAGTTAAAGTTCTCCAAAAGTGCCATATCACAATAACAGTATGAACAGTATAGTTTACAGACAAACGTTGGTTATCGCAATTACATCGTATGAAATAACTAATATCAAACAATCAGTAACAAGGGTGTTTTAGTTCAACGTCTACAATAATTCAAAAGAATTATGTCTCCAGCCAATTTATCAACTCACATTTAATCGCTTCTCGACAATGAAACCAATATTGAAGTTTGTTTTATGTAAACTGCTAACAGACATTTCTATCCTACTTTTGAAGTCCGCCCTACTTAGTGTTTGAGTACTTCACATTAGACAAAGAAGTAAAATTCAACTGTTCCGAGCAACCAGCCCGGGAAACATTTGGAAATTCACTGATTACAAGCAACTTTGTCCCGTTCACGACAAGTAGGAATTTCGTTCAAAAAACACCTTGTGAGTTGATCAGCTTTTTAACACTTTTGCCGTTAACTACAATAAATCACTCAACCTGAATTTTTGAAAACGTCGGTTTTAAAATCAAGTTTTATGTGCAATAAAACCGGAAGCGTTGCCGACTTTACGTCAAATCCGAACCTTTGAAGCCAACTATTGTTTCTTTCCTAAGCTACCCGTAAGTTGGCTTCCTAAATGATTCTCACAATTGTGTTGAATGGTGATGCTGACAATGTTAATTTAATGAATGGTGTAAACGTTTCGGATGAGCATTCTTTCCTTGCAACTCAGACGTCTCATATTGTCTACACAGACCATGCAGGTTGTGAAATCAAAGAGGTGTTAATTTTTGCCGGTTCAACAGCCAAGTTTTAAAGTGATTGGTGAGAATATAATTTCAGATAGTTAATTTTGTGATACCACTTGCTTCCAATCTTACGAAGTATTCAAGCCACGCAGTGATACCGTTGTTTTAGTGTAAGTGCTAAAACACGGTTTGACGAACTGGTTATTCAGTATTACTTAGATATTTAGTGCCTCACATCCAGAAGTCCGAAAATGCTTCCGGTGCTGACAAAACCCAGTGTCGGACATATTTGCTATGCGCACGTTCTTGTAACGATTTAAGAAGACCTTCCGATTTTTCAACGGAAACCAAAGGAGGAAATTATTCGAAAATTACAGTAGCATCATCACTATCGGTAGAGCCGGCTCAGTTCGAAATGCCCGTAAAAACTCATAGAAACTCATCCTGTTTGTCAGTCTGGTTCACAATGGAGACTTCAGAGTTACTTGATGACTTCAATTCATTGTCGGTACTCACGCTATTGATAGCGCTCTCCTCGTTTAATTCTCGAGGCCTACTGATAAACTACTGTTGTATGATGACCGTTGACGTATTGCTGTTGTGTTCAGATTCACGTTTTGGAGTCGTGGTATTTACAGAAATAATCTAGGGAAGTGCGTGAGGAGCCCCAGTTGCTTGTTAACACTCCGTGGAGGTGGTTGTTTGCGTTGTGTCTGGTTTCTTCTGACAAAACTGTGAGTTGAGTTAATAATCCATTCATATCAATTAGTGTGTCTTCTGAACTTATAAACTGCTGAGTTTGCGTTAACTGACAGCAGGTCCTAGTGGAATGACTTTTTAGACAAGCAGGTGCTTCTTGCTGATGTATAGCATTTGGTTTTCCAAATCATTTCTGAATATTACCCAAATGACTGTTAAATTCCGGCCGTGAAGTTGTACAGTGTGTATCTGAGCGTCAACTTCTGATCTATATATCTGGAAAAAGTTTGGTCATCGCGCATTTTTTTTACATGCGCATTGCAGTTAAGCTTGACAGCGCCCAAGACAACATACCTGTGCTTGGTCAAGGGAAAAGCCGTTTTTCGCCTCGGGTTTTTGAGCAGCAGTGGCTTAGAATAACAAACTGATGGGGCTTTATTTAGAGACCGATGCGTTCAATTTTGCAATGAGGGAGCTACCTGCGCCGGCTGGACAAATGACCAGACAGAAGTGACTTCATAGAGTAGGACATGAGTGCAACATAATCTGTTCCAGCAAAAGTGTTGGAGAACGTCGGAGATAATGACGAATAACCGACAACATTTCAGTTTTGTTCAAAGCACACGTCTTCCTCGTAAATAAAACTGTAATGTTACAAATGGGTATTTCGTCACTACTCTCTGTGGATATCAGACAAAGCTCAACTGGGAATCGTGCGTTAGAAAGCTACGACAAAACCTATGCGGTGTTTTAGTTCTCTGTAAACTTTCCACAGAGTGAACTGGCCCTTAATAACGCACACATTACTTCGACCTTCTCAAAAGAAGCTTCTGTCTTTATTATTGTTTTATGTTGCCTGAAAATGAAGTGGAAAACCGTGGAATTAATATATTATTAATTTTGTAAAATTTGACGATATGTAGCGTTTAAAATTTGTGATTCTCATAAGTAGTAGTATGTGTGATAGGCCTAGTCTTTTTGACTATTTCGGGTGTTTGCTTGTTCGCCGAGCATGGCACCGTGGAAAATGACCTCTGCAAATTGGCCTGACACTGATTTAAAGTTTTCAAATAAGTGAATTTTTTGAATGGCATGTTATAGGTGATTCTTTTGGATTCCGATCTAATTATGCGCAGGAATCAGCTTGGTGTGATCAGCACGTTTTTGCCCGTAGTATATATTACGCGGGTTATTTTAGACATCTGCTGATGTTGACTACTTCATTGACCATATGTGATATGCTCATTACAAAATGTAAGTATTCACCAGTTTGCAACGATTCTGAGAGATATACTGTACTGTATAGTACTTCGACCTTCATATTGATTAGTCCATTAATACGGAAAACGAATAAGCCACGCATATTCGTAGATTAATTTCACGTAATGAAACCTACGATTTTGACTGTTCTTTTTAAAATGATTGGTAGAACACTCCGCCTTTTATCCCAAGGTGTGCAACATTTCTGAACTTAAGATTTACCAAGGAATGACCTACAAAACCAGACAAAACGGGCAATCAGTTGACCACTTGAGACTGTGATGAGTCTGGTCAATTTAGTCAACATTCATCGAATAATTACGAACGCAACTGAAGCAGCTTTATTTTTGTAGTCTCTGTAACGGATATCGAAGGCAAAATTGATGCGCCTAAGGTGTACTTGCTATTTGTTTTACCGAGATTACATGAAGGACGAAAGCTGAATGAAACACAGTTAGGTAAGTTGGCGTTTAAGACGTATGCTTTGTCAGGTTTGCCCTTCAGGGATGCATCTAAACAGAAAACGGATACTAGTGATATGTAGACAAATGAAAGCATTCGAGGATTTATGGCAACAAAACCTAGAAAGTAGAATTTAGTAGAAAATGCAGACGAGGTGATGAAAACGTGGACAAAGGTAAAATGCAGACACCAACGGAATATACTAAAGCTTGCTCAACCTCTCATCCGAAACATCCGTAACAACTGTTGGTGCCTAACATTTCAACAGCTAAGTGAGTGCAGCAAGAAGAGAGTAAAGGATAAACACCATTGTTTTTTTTTACGACAGTTGGTTATCATCATTACTGTGAAATCTCTTACATATAGTGCAGTTGCGTAGCGCCGCCATAATTCTGCCGAATCTAATTTATTCGCGAGAACTTATTTAGCTATCCAAAAATGTTCGTTTTCGAACGCGGTGAATACAATTTGATGAATAGTGATGATTTATTGCCTTACTAAATTCGTCATTAGTATCATGCTCGATTGGAAAAAGTGATTTAACGTTATTACAAGTAGATATTCAGTATTGCTCGAAAACAACGCATTTTACGTCACGAGTTCCAATTTTACTCTCATAGTTCACATGTATACATTGATACGTTTGATAGTTTCTCTAGTGCTATCATATTTTGACACATTACAGAAGCAAGCCAAAATTGTGGTGGCGTTTTCTGAACAAGTTTTGCTGACGATTTATTGGCTAATACCACTCAAGCGAAAATCTAGTCGGTTTGAGTGTTCAGAAAGGAGAGCTTTGTAAACACGTACCGGTGCATTTATCGACTCATCATTGCGCACATCGTACTATTGGAATTGAGGCATGTAAATCGCAGCTTCAGACACGAGTGTTGCCTATCTTCCACATCGTCTCAAAGTAGGTCTCCAATAATAGCTAGTCAGCAGAGTACCACCAAAGAAAGCGTAGTGTGCATCAGAGTAAAGCGGTATACTCACTTCCATAGCAGTTTATTGCAATTTAAGGGACATATCAACTAATATTGTGGCTCCCGTGAAACGAACAACAAATGGTCACGCAATATCTTTCTTAAAACAACTCACCCACCCACAGTCGGTCGATGGTTTACAAAATGATTCCAGTCAGCAAATAATTGACTGCATATCCCTGAAGGGTTTCCTTAGATATCCAGCGTTTTTGGAAGTCATGCAATCAGGTAGGCGGTCGATGAAGGTAACGCAACCCACTCGATTGCTTCCTTCGTTTTCGTACAGTAAATATGTCATGACCGTCCGTTAACAGCCTGTGTGTATACTTCACAGCTGATAGATACGCAGACATCTATACAAAATGTATCATTTAGAGCATTTCTGTTCTGTCTGACCAAAAGTGTGGTTAAGTAACCAAGACTTTTGATTATTTAATTTTTCATCAAACGTATCACTTCGGTATGCAGCGGATACTACAAGATTCATTTGCCGTTAGCCGTCACGCAACTCATGGTATCGTGTTGACTTAAATGAAAATCAAGTTGCTGATGTCATATAACCGTTTAAAAGTTAGTCATTTTAGCCGTAACTATATATAACATTTTTTTGGTGGCTTTTGCTTTCCAGTTGTTTAGCTACGTTGTTTGGGAACATTTTTGTTTGTTTTATATTTGATTTGCTAATGTACAAATCACACTGGAGTTCTTAATACAAAGTGATGGAACCTCACAGACTTTAGTGTTAGATGAATAGAATAGACTTTCTGTAAATTGTCACTGAGCTGTCTGGAATTGATAGGCAACTGGAATATATAGCCAGAAGCACTGTATTCACTTAGATTATCGCGTTTTTGATATTCGAACATACAAAACTTTGAATTGTGAGACAGAGCTAGCGTGTTAGACTAAGGGAAGTTTGTTTATATTATGACCAGAGTTTACCGAATGATTTGGATTTGGGTTCGATTTCTAACTTGTGTGGTTAATGTGAAGTCTACTTCACTGGGAGTCACTAGCCTATGCTATATCTACAGCATTTATCATATGCATCTGGCGACCACACCTGGGTAACGACCCCCAGCTTGTGTTGCTTTGAAAATGAGTGTCTATAGACCAGACCGACTTTTGACCAAACCAGTAAAAACAATAGAATAAATCCTATAATGGTCTAATATGGAGAGGTTGGAACACACGCTGAACAATCTCACAAGACAAAAGAATGATATACTGAGTAAGTTCAGGGCTCACTCTCAGTGTCATTTGAAAGCGATCATGACCAACAACACCGGTTAGTTGATGCCTTTTACAAACCGCTCTAGACATCTACATTTCGTAGAAGAGCATCGTGTTACATAACGCTTGTCGACTGTTTTGTTGCTTCGTGCTCCAAATAATGATCGCAGTTTAGCCACTTTTCAAATGTTTGCTCTCTTATTATCAACCTGATTGCAACAAACCTCGCCGAAAAGGAGAAATTTTTAAAATTCTCACAATCGATTTATTCTAAGACCGACTGACCTCGGATGGAACACAACCCAGTTATGTTATTGTCTTGATGATATTACGTTTAGAATGTCTGCCGTGAAAAACACAAGAAATAATCATGGTTTGTTCAAACATGAGATTATTATATGACTACGTTTAAACAAACGCAGTCTTTGTTGATTGTTTTGCGGTTGGTTTCATTGTTGATGTTAACAGCAATTGTTCATCTTTATCTTTTAACTACATCACCTAGCAAATTCCTATCTCGAGCTGATTTTGATAATAACCCTATACATTATTGGAAACATTGATGTGATTGGTACAATGCTGTATGCCAACCTTACTTAATAAGCATGTCTGCATAGCTTTGATACAGTTGACTGAATGTGTGTTTAGTAGACCATGACTTTTCGGACTCAAATAATTTAGCTGTCAATTGAAATAAGTCGAATTCAGCAAACGTGCCTTCTGATAAACTAACGTTGTCTGATGACCGTTAACGTATTGATGTTGTGTTCAGTACAAACAGCTTAGAGATTCACGCTTTTGAGTCGTGGTATTTACAGGAATAATCTAGGGAAGGGCGTGGGGAGTCCTAGTTTCTTATTGGCACCCGGTGGGGTTGTTGTTCACGAGTTGTTTGGTATATTCGGACGAAACTGTATGTTTATTTAGCAATACATTCAGATCGGTTAGCGTGAGTCTAAGGTACATTTTTTCCTTCAAAGCGTTCATCGGAGCCGTTCCCGTTAACACTTTTGATGTTTAGTACAAGGTGGGTGCACGTTGAGGAAACACATTCGAAATGTTCAGTTCTTTACTGTATTCAGAATATCTGAGGCTCTATTAGGTTAATAAACAGTTGGATGCGATATAATACGTGTGTACGTTTTACGTCGACTCTCGTTTTGTTACCGAGCGAATCAAAGTGCAGTTTAATGTACAACTTCACAAGGATAAATTAATTTTTCGGTTGATATCAAGGAAAACGATTAGTAGTCGGTTAAGTACACTTGAAATTTTAAGTTTAAACGTGCCGCTCTCTGTAATAATTTAATGCCACAAACATATGGCGGCAACTTACCTGGAAATGTAGCTCCATGATACAATTTCCCTCAAGTTACTGAAACTGCTCACTCATGTGTACTGTCGCCAGCATGACCAGCTAGAATTCTATTAGTGAACTTGCAAATCAAGCTTCTTGAGCTCTTTTACACTAGGCTTATTCAATGCATCGGCAATTTAATATATTTCAAACATAGGTTGCGGTTAACTGTCATTAAAATCAAGCTTATTGTTCTTTCTTGAGAGGTGTCGAAGAAACCTTTTTACTGACACTACCCAACGGACACTACTTTTGAAAGTCTTGGGGATTCGTGGAGTATTTTGAACTTGAGACAAATTGGACATCACGCATAAATGATCGTACCTGTCGCAGTCTCAGAGACTTCTCAGTCTCGTGGAACTTCAATTTTTATGCTGTAGAACTGGAGACATCAATGAGGTTGCATATAATTAATGGGTAAAGTGTTAATATAAACTATACTCGAATTTTGTTTTTGGTAAATTCTTACGTCGAACCAGAACCGACACACGGGACGTTTTCTCTGGACCAACTTGATGTTTGACCGCACAAACTAGATCCATGCCATGCTGGCTCTCGGTTAAATGAGGAATTCGAATTTTGCTCAACAATCGATCGTCAGCATATTGGTGAACCACCCAATCCATTGGAATTACGTTTGAAACAGAAGAAGAAAATTCCAGTCCATTTGTTTCCTGAATTGAATGAGCATTGCTTCGTTCCCAGCGCCAAATCAATTCTCCAGGTGGATTACCGGCAGGAATTGCCCGACAAGTAGCTTCCATCGGTGTACCAATATCAAATAAATTAGTTTGGTTTTGAGAACGGTAAACCCAGTCTATAATTTCGGGATCACCAGGGGCAGCTATGGACAAAAAAGACATATCACACTCAAGTAAATTAGATGTGCATTTTGTAAACGAATAAAGAGAAATGGTAATAGTATACATGCCTTGGTTAATTGCATTTTTAGAAGAACGCGAGATCGAACTCCAGGTAAACCAGTTTGTTTGTGAAAACCTACTAGTAAAGTATTTCAATTGCAAGTCTTTCCACAATCGTTACCCATTTTCGTTACAATTTATTTAAGGATTTAATTGAAGTGACATTCCAATTTCTCACTAATGCGTTGTAATCATTACGGGGTTTTAAAATCATTTAGTAGATTGACAGTCGATAAGCAAACACGTCAATCTAATCAGTGGTTATATATAAGCGACTGCTTCAAAAGTTCGGTGGTAACAAATGATCAAATCTTGCTAATGTGCCAAGACGCAGCACTGTCTACTTATTAAAAGTGTTTCGTTCATTAGTAATTGATTATTTTTAATAGCCTAGGTTACTTCAGCTGTCTCATTTGTGCAGAATGAAAGAAAACCCAACCTCAGAAGTATGCTTCTACGAGTGAGCACAGGTTCGCACAGACGACGTTTGTATTTCTCTTATTCTCTAGTGTTTCAGTAGGTCAGCCTGAATCTTATAAAATTTTCAGTTTTGGAGTTGAAAATTTACCACGATTCGCAACATTTTTTTTCAATAAAAAAGAACACATGCAACTAGTCCAACCGTGATGGAGCCACTATTGGTTTCTACTAATGTTTTTTTAAAAAACCATTATGTATACTGATTGAAACATATGGGGTGGTTTTCTTTCCATTTTGATCAATGAATTTTCGCATCTAATGTATTGGTTTCTCCTCAATCAAGTTTTTTGCATGTCAGCTCGAAACAAAAAAAATCACAGTCAAATACATTACATGGAAAGCGTACATCTTATAACGACCATCAGGTTTCGATGTATTTTGTTAAAACCAAGCATCTACAGAATTGTTGACTGTTTTCATAACTATTGATATCCTGTTACGGAACTAGATATACCGCTGGAGCACAACATAAAAGTTTATCTTCGTTAATTGTTTTATTTGGGTCTAAAACATTTTTCGTGCACTGATTATTGAGTTTACAAAGTTACACGATTTTTGGATTGTCTTCCCACCATTTTATAAATTAATGGAATTTACTAGTATGTACCTGTTTCAGTCATTCATTCAACATATGTTCAGGTGTCTCGTGCAGGTTCTGGTATGGACAAACGAATGTATTGCTGTGAACGTAATGGAAAGTACTTTCAGTCGAATGCTGTTACTGGTCATACTAAAAGTTTGAAACACCCTTTACTACTTAATGAATAAACTTGTGTCGTTGGAAGCCACGAAGCCAATTGGTTTCTACCGGACATTCTTTTCTATTGAAAAATAACAATAAAAAGGGAAAAGTTGACATGCATTGGACAGAAATTCAATTTTTTTCTCCTAAAACTCACAGTGAATTATCACAAAAATCTCCGAACGCAGCTTCTGTTGCGACAGTAACCTGGATCTGAGCGTGGCTTTATTACTAACCAGGCAGACTAATCGATCACCGGTTTGCAATGCACTCCGGTTTAACTCCAGATGAGATGAATACTGCCTGATAGTAGAATCTGCTCCAGATGGTTTATTCAGGTTGGTTGAGTCGGTAGTAGCAACGAATACACCGTTGTGGAACCACTCGAAACTCGGTGAGGGAATACCGCCGGTAGATTGACAGATAAGGCGTAGCAGGTTTTGTGAAGTAGTTGTGTTTTCGGATAAATGGACGGGAACAATGAGTTGTCCATTAGCTAACGGTTGGGGTTCACCGGATGGCGCAACAATAACAGGTTGCGAAGGTTTTACTGCAAACAAAACATTGCATAGTCGTGATAGGTAGTCATATATCTGGTTCTATCAACTGTTTAGGCAGGGTTTTCGGGCTGTTTCTATATTGGTCGGACGTAAACTGCTTCTATGATGGATACACTCAGAAATTATGATCCATTTGTTCCGTTTGGCGCACAGGTCTGTTACCAGTTTAAAAACACTTTAACTGGATTAAAGAAAGTTTGTTTTGCAAACTGAAGACAGTGGGTAATACATTAACGGGAAAAGGCTGCTCGAATCATTCTATAACTCGGAACATGTTTGTAGCTATGCCGCCGTTTCCGGTTATCACGACAACATAGAACCACGTTTTCATTTTTTCCATTTGAGAATAACGTTGCAAAAATATCTTCAATGTTCGGCTCTATAGGACATTCAGGCGTACACTTACGGCTACACTGCACTCCAGCTGGTCTACCGTATAGCGTTTACTAACCTGGAAAAACAGACTCTCTTTCCGAAACAAATCCATGCTTGTGTGCTCATTCTTTTCGTGATCCAGCGTACTCTGTTAGCTTCACGATAGGGCTTTTGTCCAAATAAACGGAAAAACAGTACAGTTTTCACTGGATGGGTTTGACTAAATCCATCACTATGCTTACTTCACTAAGGTCAGTCTTGTAGTCCACAAGATCTTGTAACCCACCCGGATTGGTCACACAGCAGATGCTGACCAATGATAAATCATTTGATGAATGGTTACAATTATGCAACCAAATGCTTCACTCAACCAATAGATTTTTGCGAACCCTACAGTTATTTTGTCACATGTCTCATTACCAGTTTTCGTTCTGTCTAGAACTCCGAACTAGAACTCTTTATGGAGCGCCAAAACTCATCAACAATTCAGGTGGTTGACCTCCTGGGTTTCTGTATAATGGTTGCCAACAATTCTGTAGCGCTTTGAATGACCCAGTGACGTTCTGTCAAACCTCACTCAAATGAGTGAACACTGTTTTTAACTGAACATTTCAACATAGCTGTACTGAGAGACTATCAGAAATACTGTTTGACATGGTTCCCATTTTTGATTCATTAGACATTTTTGGGACATCTTTGAGTTAGAGAGCAGTTCACACCGTCCATTTATATGATACACTTTCGGTCAATAGCTTACGTTATTATCATTTTCGAGTACATCTGGTCACCTTGGCATAATGTCAACAGCCAGCATCAGGTATGCACTCAATATCATTCATTATGCTTTTGGCATTGAGTTACGTGTCCTTGTAAAATAAAAGCATATCATTGTTACTCTTAGAGGGGGACAATGTCGGGGTCTCGTTAGAAAATGGCTTCATGTTTCACGTAGGAAACATAAAACATTGGGTTAATCATTGTCAAGTTTTCGCAACCGTGTTAAATAAAAGAATGTCGTGCTCTCTGGTAAACAGAAATATCGGACGTGCGTTAGAAAGATAGCAAAGAAGTATTGTCAGAGAACGAAGATTTAGTAAGAGCAAAGTCATCCAGTATAGGTAGGCTGTTTCAATGTCGTGTCTTTCCTTAGTTGAGTCGTACCACCATCTGATACATTTATGAGATTGTAATGTGGACTGAACGCTCATTTTGTATGCAGATGACAAAAAAGAAACATAAAAAAGTGTTGACGGGACCGTTTAAAATTTCGCTTATCATTTGATGCCATGAGACGGAGAAGTCTGGGCACGTTACTTGCCACTTTGGTCTTTATTCTCCGTTTAATTGTAAACTGAAAACAAGTTTACCTTAACCTGAACACAGTCTTCACAATCTTGCACCAGCGACACAGTGCAGCGTTTTAAATGTGTCTTGTTATTGCGTTCATGGTGAAAACGTTGGTTCCCTTTACTTGAGTCACTTCGGCTATACAATATTAGACATGCGACCTGAAACCAAAACCTCTTCTGATAACAGGCATTGGCTGAAATGGAGGTTAAACGGACCAGACACTTTATAGACAAGCCATTCAGCACTTCAAAAAACTCGCAGTAATTCTTTAGATATAGTTTAGGTGGTCAAAAACCCTGAGTACTAGTAACAATTGCTGTGTTACTTTAAGAGAACGGAACAGTACTGTGCCAATTGCCTTGCAGACACTAAACCGAACTGACCGCAAACATACTACAGAGTGGTCGTCGTTTATTTTATCCCGATAACTCTTACTCTTATCTTGTCATTCCGCAGTCAAAGGAGCTGCTGGAAAAGGTGGTATCAATGTTTACTCGACGCATTCTGCGCCATTTGTTCATCGCACCTGGGTGTGTGCATTTATACATTACAAACCATGTCATAATAAGCTCAATAACAATTCAAAACAAAGAAAGTGATAAACAAGTCTTTTGTACTTTCGTTGGACTATCACCAGTACAAGGTAGCCATATTTACTCTACCACTTCTCATTTGTACAGTCCACTGAACAAATCAAAATACACATTTTTATTCACCTGAGAATGTATTTTGAGCTAAAATTCACGGAAACTTGCTGTACAAGTTAGATATTTTTCTTGGGCGTATAATCAATTTTTAGACACGGAAAATATACATATTTTCAAAATTTTCTAACCAACTAACCAATTTGTAATGTGATGAAATGAACTGATCTTGCTTGTAATACACTTTAGTTTAATCTGCATTAACATAACGTTTTTTTGAGGGCGGTAACAGTTATGGGAAAATCTGAGAGGAAAGCCTACTTGATTACACGTTAAAATATTGTTCAAAAATGACACCTTGTAAAATAATTTTACCAATTTGTTTTACAGGCTCATTGTGATTCTAACCCACCCAGGATGGACAATGTGGTCTGTCGTCGAAGCGGTGGTTGTCCCTCAGCCGGTGACACTTGACATTCAAAAGTACCGGCATCCGAGTCTGTCACGTTTTGGATTACCAAATCGTGTACACCCAAACGTGCATCACCCTGGATAGAGTAGCGAGGCCAACCGGGAATAGAGCGGACGTAGCCTGTAGTGGGAATATGCATATGTAGGTTTTCAATCGGATAAACATGGGTGAACGTCTTATGACTTACTGGTAAATAAAATTAGCGAGAGCACCACGAGTGAGCTTATCGATTCGTGAGCAAATTCAAAAACAATTTTCAATTGTTTAAAAACTGTACGTTCTCGAAACAAAACTACATTGTGGCTTTTCATATCGCCGTAAGTTAGATTAATTCAAATGAACAATTACTCAAGTGAGTATTACGCAAAATGAAGTCGTTATTAATAATTTTAGGATAATCATCGAGTAGGAAAAATCAGGAATGACGTTTGGATCCAGTGAGATTAATACATCACTATTAGGAAGAATTACAAAAAAATATTCTTTAATTTCAAACACAACATGATCAAAGTAACCCGCACAAAAGACTTTTAAAAGAAAAGTAACGGCAACATGATATTATGGAATATCCATAAGCCAGTAGAAGATGGGATTACTGAAACAAACGATGTCTAGATGAATAAGGAAACTTGTCAACAAATATTATGTCCAAATTCAGTTATTTCATATTGAAATTCATAAGTGGGTTGAAAGCTGGTAGACAATTTTCCTGCAAGCAATTGAGGGACAAAACATCACTAACGTATACGACAAATACAGGGGAAAATTTCACGTCAACTTTTACCAGGAAACGTAATTATACTTCATCAAGGTAAATCCTTGAAGTCACACCACTTACATAGTGGGTTTTGAGCTGGTCCGTTTCGAGAAAGGATTTTTCATCGCGTTTCTTTAAGGCCAGTGTGAATCTTTGTTTTTAAAATAAGCGCTAACGGAATTGTGTTTAAGAATGCAATAGCTGTGATAATCTGTTTATCATTGTTCAACGAGTGTGTACCAAAGCTGGGGATACTCAGTTGCAGTCGGTGCATCGTTGATAAAACTTGGTGAACTCTGATTTCAACTGGGCTGACAAGTCCAACTCGCTGATCGTTCGTTACGACTGCCTGATCAGTATTGGTAAGCAGAAGTGGATGAGCCTCCGGACCGGATAATTCAGTCCTGTCTGACGAGACTTAAATAACACACCGAGAAACATGATATATCCTGCAAGCCTGCCAAGGGTTTGATCTCGGGCGTTGCAAAGCATGCACCGCTGGTCATTTCTATGAAGAGCATGGCTTGAGCTCAGAAAAAATTTGATGTGTTCAATAGTTTTGTAAATTCCGGAGCTGTAATCAAGATTCACCTTGATTTGGTTAAAACTATTCCTGCACAGGCTTTGGGGGATCGTGAAGTTGTCAATCCCTTACCATCTCGGTCCTTATAGATGATGGATTTGAATTCGATGTTTTTGTTTTGACAGACGCTTTCCTTCACCACTTAACTGACTCGATGCTGTCAGCAATAGAGCAGTCATATTCTGTTACCATCCTTAATAACCAGTGCCTGGCGCCCGCACTGCCTGGCACTCTGGTTGTGAACTATTCAAGGAGTTCAAGTGAGGTCATATGAACTAGTACAAACTAAGTCAGTCGTGTTTTATCTTTATATGAACGAAAACCTTGTTATGAGGTGGGTTCGGCGTTCATTTTTCAAACCCCATATCGTTGAACGCCCAACAATACCAATCGTTGAGTTTCAGAGTAAAATTAGTGTTTATCACCTTCAAGATGGATTACTAGTGAACGCTCATCAGAATGCTACATCCAGTGTTGACTGTGAACAGATTTTTAAATAATTACCTGTAGGAATGAACACACCTACTGCCATGCTCAAAGTCGCATTCCATAGATTTATGTTCCACTTGAGAGTCAAAGTGCATTAGTCAGCTATTCGGAATATTTCGAAGAGTGAAATACTGTCATTCCTTCAATCACACTGGATAACCATTGGTTCATTATGATCTCGAGGAACTTTGTGACATAGTATACGTATATATTTTAACTGGCACCATATGAAGCTCCCCGCTGGGGTGTATGTTTAGGTTCAAAGTTAGTTGTACACGTTCACTTCTACTGAAAGATAGATGGAAGAATGAACTAATCGTTACTTGTCAGAAATTATAACATCTCGGTTATCGACTTGCAGCTAGAAGTCTTTTCTGGTTGTAGGTTTAAAACACTTTACAACAAATGTCTCACTTCAATTCAAAAAGTTGATACTTTTCATTAGTCCAGACACGCTCGGATAACATTGGCTTATCGTCCATGGTAGGGGATCGTTAACACAATTTACCAGCAAACCTTAATAACCGGCAGATAAAATAAACCTCAGTTCACATAATTTACTCACAATGTGAAATCCATTTGTTGTTTGTAGTGGTCAACAAACTTGCAGGTAACTATAACGATCTACAAAATGAGTTGCAGCCTGCAAGCTAATGGTCCTGGATAAGGACAGAAGAGTGTGGCGTAGTCGCTTTATACAAACCCGATCTCATCTACATCATTTAAACTACAGAATGAAAACCGCCACCTGTAAATGAACAGTTTAGTGACCACCAGGGAAGCAGTTCGCTACTAGCTTTCATATCCCATCCTGAGATTTGACGAGGGGTTCCTGGCCTGCAGGACATTCAAAAATCGTTGGTCGATCTCGGCCTGCGGAAAATGGAAGTGTTGCAAGTAAATAAAGCATACCGCCAGTAGTTTGCGAGACATTGTGAACATGACTTCATGGTGCAAATGATACGTTCCAGAACTACCAACCTTACAGGCCACAGTTTCGTCTCATCAAAGGGTTTGGTGCTGATGATTTTCACATTGAACGAAGCTGTTGTTGACCAGTCGGCTAGTGTGTATCAAAACCAGGTGCTTCCAAATATTTCGATTCGTCTACAGGAACGTACTCATAAATGAGTGCACATTCTTAACCCGTAAAGCAGTGAATCTTAGGGCAAGCATTCATTAGCGTGAAATATGTTCACGTCTCCATATTGTGAGTATGAAATGTAATACAGTTTAGGAAGGAGGACAAAAACATGTAATGAAGCTATAAACAGACAACGGCTAACTTCATGAATTTTGACTTTCTTCGGTTTTACGCTCTTAGGTTTCGGTATTGGAAGACCGACAAGCATTTTAACAAATGAGCATATAAACGGCAGGCAGTTAACCCTAGTGTAAGTCTTGTTTGGTGAACAATCTGCTTCCAGTATCTCGCGTAACTACATTCATCTCGTTGATTTGTAAAGTTATAGTAGCGCGAAAGCTGAACAGCAGAAATTACAGTATCTTGAACACCGCAAAATGTACGAGATATTTTACAGTCACTCCAAAGTAACTGCTATTCATATATAACAAAAAATACTGGAGTTCCTTTTCTTACTCGATCGAATAGATGAGTAATACAAACTCTCCGTGATTATCTTGGTTTGCAACTCAACTTCTTTACGTTAACCAAACTATTGTTGAGTGGACCGAACGTTATCGGTAGCAGTGAGTTGACCACGAGTACAAAATTTTGAAGTAGTAAGTCTCCAAACCACTGATTGCGGGTAGTATACGCCAACACAACATGGGATGATTTTAATGAACACACGGTGAAGTCAACTTAATTGTCGTCACTGTGATAATCTTGCTTGATTTTCAAATTAACCCGTCTATCACAACATAAAATTCATTCATCAGCATATAAACGATATTCGTTTCTCACATCGACACTTCTTGCATGGGACTCTAGCAAAAAATTACCTAACCTACACAACGAACAAGATTTTCAATCGATTCAGTCACGTTTATATAGACGCCACTGTTAGTACGAGGACGGATTGATATTCCGTCAAGCCGTTCACCTCCAAGAAATACAACCTCCAGTTGCCTATAAAACAACCACTCTACGGTTGTGGTCACTTCGAGATAATTTGCTTAGTGACTCAATTAATTGTATATTTAAGGTTTTATAGGACAAAAATAGTGGATTACCGTATGTATCATTTCGGCTGGACTTTTACTGATCTGCTATTTTTATTGCGCAATTCAAAACAGGCCCGTCATTATGGCACTATTCATGGTGTGTTGTTTGCTGAATAAACGCACTTCTCGAACTGATGATTTTAACGTAGCAGGTGGAATCAGAGCGGTGAATTCGTCGTTGGTTACGTAGTTTCTCGCGTCATGTTGGACGCCTGTATACCTTTAATGCGCTACATTTGTGCACTTGTTAACATAAGTGACTAAGTGAAATGGGTTTATTCACAGATTATTAATATATAGCAAATTAATATTGATAGTTTCGAAAGATATTATTAAATTGATTTGAGGTGAGCTCGTCAAACAATTTTTATGTTCGATTTTGCGATGTAAGAAAATGACACTATAACAAATGCAACCAATGTACAAAATACAACACTATCGGTTGTTACGAGCCGTTGTGGGACGACTCGTCGAATCTGGTCCACATACTTTAGGCAGATCAGAGAAGCAGTGACAACCTTTGTTGGCTGATGAAATAAAAAGGCAACAGGGTATCAAGAATTTACGAACTGTTTGCCAGTCCAAACTAGGCAGATGAAGAAACTGGTATTAACGTTAACAATGTTCGAATGTGTTGCATTCACGGTTGAAATTTCATATGCATAGTTCATTTCAAACTCCTTTTTGCTGAGGTTGAATGCTTAGTTATTTTTGTCAACATATCGTCAATTCCATCCGTAATACAACTGTTACAAATCAAAAAGCTGGTCTCAACATAATTGAGTCTGCGAATTGAGAAGTACGGTGGAGCTTACCAAATCTTGCGGCACAAGGTACGACAGTATTAGAAACATACTGTCTTCTTTGTTGGAGCAGTGAGGCAGAAATATATTTTGGTCAATAATAAGTATATTTGATATGGAGTGAGTTACCCAATAACTTTCAATGTACTCATCGTTCTTTTTAGATTGAATGCAGAGCACTGAATGAGAAGTATGTGTACTTCAAAACGTAGTATTTTCGAAAATAAGGTAAATTTTTGATTGGTTGAAAATCGTTAAATTTGAGTTATTTTGAGAAGAGTAACAGGTAGCTTAAAATGCAATTCTTAACAATATTTTTTACTTCTACAATGAGAGTCACACCACTTGTTATAAGTGGTTTATTCCGTCAATGTTTCAAGCATTCGTACACGTTTAAGCAAAGGTGATTCGAAAATTTACTGAGAATACTCAGCCAAGTTAAAATCCAATACTCGTTGTCTAAATCTATCTGTTTACTTAACCGATCGAGTGTCTGTTTGTTTGCGCAAATTTGAGCTGACTGTTTTTGAAGAAAAGTGTAAGGTAATAGTTGCAAAGTATTCCGCCAAATATGGATCAGTAGTCCAAGGTATGAGTAAACATTCATACCGAGATGATTATTTGGACGAACGTCTGTGCTATGCGCGTACTTTATTATTCAATGTTCTGAAGGAGCCTTACTGACGTTGGATTCACTGTGTCTTATTTATCCTAAAGCTTTTATTTCGAGCCACTTGCAGAAACGTGTGAAGCATGATGTTCTCAGGGAAAAACCAACGAATGGCCATAAGACAAGCCACTACAAATCACAAATGTATGTGATATCTTAATACTGTTGAACTGAGGCACTTCTGCGTATGCTATTAAGAAGTTAGATGTGTTTACATTTTGGTAGTTAGTAATGTCTAGTAACCTCACTGGCTGTTGTGAAACCTACTTCTAAATATTCGAAGTATTCGCCTTAAGGTTATATAGCTCGAACAACAACAAGCTTGACCTTGAAGCTGTTGTTGGTCAGTGACTTTGAACGCGGAGTCAAACCGAATAAAGCTTTTCACAAGCTCCGACTTAGGATTACTTAAAAGAAACTAAAACTATACAACCTTCTGGGATTAACGTTCACTTGCTGCTTGCTGCGAAATATTTACTGCATTTGTAATGACCAACAATTTCATCCAGTTTTATCGATTAAATTACACTCAGATTCTTATTCTGCTTACTCGCTTTTGTGGCGTTTCAATGAATATCTACTGCAGTCAACGATATTTCCAGCATTGTACACTTACGGCAACATTTTTACAAAACATTCCGAACGAAATTTCTAACACAGGTTTTTTTCATTTTTTTCCCTACATTTTCTGAAAACTCTACTGATTTGACTAACTCTTGTTAACTTTTACCCAGTTGTACGGAATAACACGTCTATATGCTTGAAAAAAGCAACACAATTTCACAGGTAACGTCATCACTTCATTCTCTAAAAACCTGGAACAAAATGTTAGAAACAACCACAGCTGTCTTCACACAACGTTCCCCATGTAACACTTCCACCGTTATTTTATTCAGAATAATCATTTAGTCAGTTATTTCACTAATTATTACATAACAAATGATTTTAAGTAACCAATATCTGAATGTTTTGAACGAATTTTGCAGAAGGATATTCAGTTTAATTTGCAATGTACAAATTTGCCTACGTTTTTGCCGGAAGTACAGTTCGAAAACCCCCATTTCCTTGTTTGCTTGTTTTATCGAATGAAATAACAGACGAACTATAAAAATAGATTATTTCGCGATAGAAATATGCAGTCGAACTATGGATGTTCCCAATGTTATTCAGAAAACTGTTAACGGTTGTCTCATCACTCAGAAAGTTTTGTGTCTAACTGATTGTTATCAAAGTGAATGATGATGAAAATGCCGTGTACATACCAATGGTATGCAGTTAAGCAGCAAGGTATCGAAATCAACAGACTTTTCGTTGAATACTCATTGGCTGCTCCATCAGTAGACCACTAATGCAGAGTTGGCTTCAAATTGCAGGTTACTGTCGGGTAATAGCAATTACATCATGTGATGGCCAGTAATATTTGTGCAACTGAGATGTCATCCAGTTGATTCTCAAATAACTAACTGCAGGCATCTAGGGAAAGACCAAACGATAATATTTGGCAAGAACATGTCCTCATGTATAACAGCAATACAAGAGGAGGATCGGCAAATAATACTTTGGTTCATCTCAGAACCAATAAATATCTTCAGAGTTGAAATCTTCGTTCACTGTTTGGACAGTCAGTTTTGTTGTTGCGTTACGACTTGCCTAGACACATTTCTGTGAATGGACACAATCAACCTGGGATTATCACTTTGCTTTAGGTATATCGACTCAGACCCAAACAGTGTTTCGAACAGTTTAACATGTTCATCCTTTAACCCACACACGGGAATCGGCTTCTTTTTCCATGAAGTCATTAGATATAGTCTAAATTAGAATGAATCAGTCAGAACATTTGCCGTGATCTGAAGCTTTTATAAACTGGATCACCCACTAATACGAGCGTCAGATATGATGAAGATTTTTTGTTATTAATTTGTATTATCTTCACAAATGTCGCCATGGATAGTTATCGAACACAACTGATAAATTTATCGTGTTTATAACGTGCATTTTTGTGAAGAGCACAATCTGCCGCACATCGCGACACAGGGCTGTCCATCTGTTATATTAGTACCATTCTCACACAATCAGGTAGATATTTCAATTTTGTAGAAATTGTCATTTTACAAGTATCACAACGAAAGGTCGTGTAGATGTTTGGTCTTATTCGTCTAGTGAGCTGTTTGTTCATCCTTTTTCAGCAGAATTTGATGTGATGAGTCAATGACATCTATGACCATTCTGAACTGAATTGTATTGACGAGTGTATCACAGAGTCTAATGAGTTTATTAGTAAGCGTATGCTGGTAGCTTCTCACATTTCAAGGAAACTGCCAATCGCTTCCAATATTGTTGTCATTATTTTACCCATTTCATTCAGCTTTCACAAAATATCTTCGTTCGTCTCTTGAAGAATTGAAATGATTCAAATATCAAAATTGGGTCGCCAGTGAATAATTTTGGTACATTAGCTCAATCCTGCTGTCTTTACCCTGGTAAGACAAACAAGGATGAGTTTCTTCAGGAGTATTTTTTCGTTGCTGTTACCTGAAATACAGTGTTATCCGAGTAATTATTACGAGACGGAGTGCCACATATGTACACTGACATGGAAAGGTTATGTATTTAAAAAACATGAGAACGTTCAAAGGTTCACTATATTTATGGGTAGTAAGTAATGAGTGAGTATATTGTGACAAGCAAAATACATATACATTGAAATTATCCGGAAATTGTCGAAGGCGGGAAACTTAAATGTTTTGCAGTTGTGGACAAGGTTTTGTGAGTAATATTGGAGGAATAAAATAAGCTCGGTTGTGAGTCAACGCAATCTCTGGAATATTTAGCATGGAGGCCTTCTCTACAACATCAACTCTTCCGATTGGTTCACCCAGCTGCATGTGAAGTTTGTTTAATATAAGTAAGGTGGCTTAACCAACGTTCAATTTGGTTGACCGTGACTGTATTCTTGCAACGTAATTGAAGCACTTCAAGGGAGCAAATCAACATTTTTTGCTGCTGCTACTAAGAAACTTTCTTGTGGAGAAGACTAAAAGGTTGACTGTTACGTGGTAAATAAGTCGAAACAACTCTTCATGAACGAGCTTTTCTCCCCATCTGAAATGATTATGGACCGTTTAAATGGCGTACTACACAGTGCACCTAAATGGTAGGTTACTACTGTCTTCACTGAAAAAGAGTCAGAACAGCAGCTCAAATAAAACAAAATAAAAGCTCGTTGCGTTTGCAACATCCAGCGTTTACTGCGGTGAAACGAGAATATTTTACTCAAAATTTCTTTCCTGGCCTTAACGTTACGTCAATCTCCACATTGTCCAACATGTGTCTCTAAAGCAACACATAGGTACGGCCCACTAGATTATCTCGTTTCATGAATTTTTGGTGCTGCATCAACGGGAAAGTTTTTATTCGACGGGTCAAAATCCCCACTGTAAATGGAAATAGATTTTCTTTAAGCAGCACTGTTAAATTTTGATTCGCTGCGGTTTCGATCAACTCAGATCTTCAGCGAGTCTACTTCCGTATATCCACCTCAAACCATCTGAATATAGTGCGCCACTCGCTTGGTTTACATTGAAATAATTTGCTGGCTCGTTTTAGTTTATTAGGTCATGTGATCATACTCAAAACCGGGTCTCTATGCGTTGTATAATTGACATTTTGAATTAACAAAGCGGTCTTCCCTAATTTACTGGTCAACTTTGTGTTGGATGCAGTTTTATTCTACCGGGTCTCCGTACTTTGATTTACTCAACATGAATCTTACTAAAGCAGTATTATCAAGATAACCAAAAACTTGAATTTTTTTCCGACTGACGTACCAAACGCAAAAATTGTCAACACATCGTGAACTTGTCGCCTTTTGACAATATTCTTTCTTTGAGAGTTTCTTAATTTAGGAAGGGTTTTGATACTATACTTCCGTATCTACTTCGTAAAATTGTTTATGAGTAACATCGACCATGTTAATCAAACAGAGACGCCCTTTGTTAACATTCATCTTGGATTACCTGAGCCTGATTAGGGACGTCGACAGCTAAGTTGAAGAAAACCTAGAACACATCACTGTATTGCTTGAGCTTGTGATGAACATGCATTCAAGAATGATTCATTCACTATATAATTGAATTTTGTCTTGTCTATTCAATTAATTTATAAACGATGGCCATTACCTGCGTGCTTTCCACTTATTATGAGATGGATGAATCCAAAGTAATCCTAGTCTCGTCGGGCACTCCGAATAATGATTATAGATTTTATTCACAGTACTTGTGTTTTAAAAATTTTTCGCACATTCAGTTTACTACCAGACTGCATTCCGCAATCTAAGCGAGACTGGAACCAAATAGTGTAGTCTAATCACAACCATAAGCACGAACGTGGTCGGCGTTTACTTTTCAGATACTCTATCTGGCAAATCCATGGGAAAGATATAGCATGCAGGTAAATAATTACTTACACCGACAAGAAATTTGAATGGTTTTGGTTTGCGCTGTAAAAGCTTTAATCCTCAGTTTCAGTTTTCATTTTTGCTTTTTGTATCGGACGACAGTTGCATATTAATTATGCGTATTCACAACATAATTTCAGGCAATCAGTTCGTATATTCTACTGTGCATCATGTATTGTAACCTCTCCTATAATCATGAACTACAGCATACTTTCACATTTTCACATTTCACTGTTTTTGTGTCGAAAATTAGCTTGAAATATAGTCTGTTTGTCTTTGGAGATATGCGATGTACTTTAGCAACTAGAACCTACTAGATGTTAAGCAATTTCATTAGTGAGCGGAAGGATCACGACATTCAAAACTCGGGCTTGCACGATCATTACAGGCAATGATAATATCCGATTAAAATCGTGGTTGCCGGATTAATCACAGCAAGTCGGAAATTAAACCCAACAACACGTTTTCAAACTGTAGTTCAAACTGACACATAACATTGGTGAGGAACGCAAGATGGGATGTCAGTTCCTTCACGTGGTAAAGCCAGTATTGATGTGCCTCATGTAAAATACAGACTTTTCAGAATAGTTCAATGTGACATGGCTAACTTCCCGGTACAAGGCATTAATCTGCTGTTTCTTTCCACAGATGTAAAACTCGTAAATGTTGATAAAGAACTGCAGTCAAATTTGAACGTCTGTTGACCGTTTTCATTCTCGGTTTTGAAGCATATCAGACAAGTAAATTTTGTGAGCGATACTTCTCGGCCGGAAAGAAATTCGGCAGATACAAAATGGACGAACAATACCGTTGAAATTACATATAATAACAAGAGAGATTCCCATTTTTGAACTCAATCTAGTCGTTTAACCTTTCTAGTAGTGGCTTAAGTAAGATAGAAACCTAGAGAGGTTTCAAATGTGTGCGCGTTTTATGATCAGCTTGCTTATATTTTGTGACAGTTTTTCGTACAATTTGGAGTGAGTGGATATTTTACCAGCTCAATCGGTAAATCAGTATGTTCTGGTTAAAGATTTTTTCTCGTGCACATTCAACCATAATCTAAATAACCATCTCGAAATACAGGTATGCGTTAAGGGAAAAGCGTTTGAGAAGACCAGTTGTACAACCATTCCATAAGTATCATTATTAAACGCTAGAATTTTGTTTTTAGTCGCACAATTTTATTTATTCTCATTGCGCGCCTTAAAGCCGTCAGAAATAGTTTGTGTCAAATAATATATGGCGTAGCACTCAATTCACTTAGAACACCAAATAAAAACGATCTCGAACTCGTTTGTTCGCAAATAAAATGCGAGAATATGCAGATGAGTGTCCCGGCAACTCACCCAGAAGAAAATTTCCAGCTCTCCACTGCGTTTTCCCACGCTGATGCGCAACACGACACCTCAGTTGGACATCTTCACCTTCCAGTACTTCATAGCGTTCCGCCGGAAGTTCCCGAAGACACTGAATTTGCTTCAAGTTTTCTTCAGGTGTGCAGACCTCTGACTGGTCAATGGAAACCGAGGACTCTTGACTGGTGACAATGATAGTCTGGTTGACTGTATTTTCATGGTTGACCGAAGCGGGAACAAACGGTTTCCCCAGCGGGGTCAACAGTCCCAAAGTAGCATATGAGCCATTCACACGCCAAGGTTGAATTGGAGGTAGTCCGACGGGGGGGAGATTTAACAAAGTTTTTTGCAATGATGATGATGATACTGATTTGGGTATTAATAATTCAACCAACAAAAACACAGAAGTCCAAACTACACGAAAGTTTGGCGCCATATGCAAACCATATATCAGTTAACTGAAATTGAATAGTTTGCAAACATTATTCCGTAAGAAGCAGGCGAACATATGTTTAATCACAATGCATGATAACTGCAAAAAGACAGACTTGTTTATTAATCCATCTCAGTAGTGTAATTTACATATGCTTGGATTTGAGAACTTGTATCGTTCATTGATATTCATCCCACTGATTAAATGGCGTAACATTTTGCAGTTTAACGATTATTGCTTCTCTATATTTTCACCAATCTCACTTCCAGCCGTACTAACCAATAAGAATCAATTTCTCACATACAATGACAAGAAGGAATCCGATTGGTGATGGTAATTTTGTAATTGCAACTTCCTTCCACGAATGAGTTCATATTATTTTATTCTCAGTAGAACGTTTACTCAACCGACTTACGTGGTTAGAATGTGATTCAGAACTGAAATTTGATCCATGCGATGTTCAAGGTCAGGACTGAAATACTATCATGACAATTATAAATTTTAAAAAATAATGACGGTTTCACACGAGAAAGTGTTTGGACGCACCGATACATTGATTACAAGATATAACATAATGTGTCCGACAGCGTTTTACTTAAAATTGGTTGACGTTTTGATTGAAAATTCCCTTATCAATTTTCACCGGTTGCCTTCTACTATTTTGATTTCAATAAAGGACGTCGGGTGGGTTGTCATAGAAACAGTCACCGAGCTGGTAAATTGTTGTAGCCGATCCAATAGGACTCAGTACAGATATTACACACCATCAGTATACTCTGGTAGAATTTGTTGCTGTATTCAGAAATCTATAGTCATTGTTACATTTCGAAAGCTAACCCCTGAAGAAATCATAGACGCAATACAGTTCAAGTCTTATCTCGTTAAACAGAGCGGAATATAAATACTTTTGCGCTCCATCTAATTCGCCGATAATATGATATTAGCCTTGTTGACTAAAACTTGAAAAAGTTTGAACTTATTCATAGATCGAAAAGTTCATTGTATACGAGATTAACGTAACAATGAGTTACTCGAATGAATTTAAGTTTACATTGTGTACATATGGTGTTCGTGATTTCGACCTGAACAGAAGACATAGTCGTGGGCCCGCGGACTGGAGTTAAGAAGAATAGTATTATGCCTCTTCTCGGAGTGGCAGTAGTCACAAACAAATGCGGCTGATGGTTTGCGCACAATAATGCAGTCATGCCTAATGGAAAGTTAGTCAGCGGGCAACCTTGTTGGCTCAAGAAGGCAAGGCTGGCATTCCGATTCCCTCCATAACCAGTAGTTACACTGCAGATGAACTCTGTTGAGTATAAAAATGGAGTGGGGAAACTGCCTTTGAAAGGCGCTGTGTAAAATTATTTCTGTTAGCGTGATGGTCGCAAGTATTCTTGAGTGGTATTCAAACGGAAATGCCCTGGTACTCATCAGATCCCACGCTAATGTGATATACAAACTTATGACTAACCGAACGGGACAAGGCTTATGACTTTATGAAAAAGCCCTACAAGACAAGATACAAATAAGAAAATGACCATTGTCTAGTGTTTAAAAGTTTCAGCTGTTCAAACCCTGTTTAGATTGCTTCCATATACTGCGTTCAGCTGAAGAAACAAAGCCAATTGGCGAATGCGGATTTGGCGGTAACCTTCATGACATTACCGTTTGTCGTATCACTATATCTCTGTATATCCTGCGGAATATGGCTGGCTGCCGAAATATTCCCAAACACAATAACTCTCAGTGAGCATACTAAGTTTTGAGATGAAATATGTTAGGCCGACATTGATAGCCGATGACGTTTATTGAAAATACCAGCGCGACGTTATAAGGTATTCCTACCATAGAACTTAAAACTTGACCAAATTATCTAAGAATCTTAAAGAATTATCGCGCATGGTGTTAAATCGCTATTTATTTCTCATACGTCATGTTTCTGGTAATGACGAATTACGAAATGCGGATTTGTTTGTAAAACTTTAGGAAAATAATGTTAAAATCTGAATATTTATTGTGGCACAAGACTTCGGAATTACAAACAGCTGATAGGTATACATTTTCCATGTCCAGAAACCACCTGTACCAACGAAATCAATTTGGTATATTTTTAAAGACTTGTTCGAACTGTTTTAAATTTATTCACTTCGTACGATAATAAAATATATTCATTAATATTCGTTCCGAAATCCATGCGTACTTTTGACACATTGGTTGCACGCTTGGGCAGTTAATGAGTTTGATCGTCCACAAATACGGTACCTATGGCAACATAGAACATGAGCTGACAGCTTGGTTGCACACACATCAAGATTGAGCTTGTGTAATGACGTAACTCATCAATTGTGAGAAAAGTCAAACATTTATTTTAGAGTATCTTTTAGATGAGCTAAGTACACCAACAAGCAACTGGCAGTAACGTCGAACAAACTAAATGTCCTGATGTGAACGTATATTAAACTTTCTATTTTGAAATTTTATAATTCCAATTCCATTAATCTGTAGATTGAAGTCGAATAAATTAGAAACGACGTCAAATACCTTCTGTTGAAACGAATGGTGTGATTGCTTCAGACTATTAGAATTGATATAAAATGTTGTCAGAAATTATAGAAGCATGGAATGTAGCTGCATTGTGGAAGTCAAAGGAAAGAATTCTACCTCCAAAGTTATATGGAAAATATCATAAACCATGTCTGGATACTTTTTAAATTCATGGTGGTCAAATACATTGTTTATTAATAGAGTTTCATGAATGAAAGCATTGAGCAAAACGTCCTCAACGACAGACATTTTTGAGACCGCTGTTTCGAAAAGTAACAAACCGATAGTGCATATTGATTAACTTCCCAAATGTCGGCAACGATTTTCATGCTTTTTTCTGGGGATTATTTGACTTCGTTCAACCATGTTTTAACACCCACTGGCAACGTATCTCTAGTTAATCTAGCAGTTCAAGAAAAAGATGGCTGGAATAAAAAGAGTTAGTTATTCCTGAATTCGATAACAGTTAACTAAAACAAAAACGTCCATCAACAGCCAGAATTAAATGGTCTTCCTATACAAAACCATGCATTTTTTTTTATTAAATCCATATTTAGATAGTTGTACAGTTCCGCACAGATGCAGCATAGTGTGTATATTAATGTAGCCGTTAATAGCACTTTCGTTAACGGTATGAGTAGGCCGTCCATGTCGAAAATCTAGATGGCATTTCACGTTTACAATGTAAGATAATTTAATTAATGTGTAGTGGTTCAGATTCCCCGAAATTTTAAATATGGTTTGGTGTCTTTAAAAGTTGAGCACATACTATGTTGTAAGAACGGAATAAGCTGCAGTTTGTGATTACTCGTTTATTTTTGCTTCAATTGAGTCATTTTCATCCGATACAGTGATGTTCGTAGATAAGTGCACATGTTAACAATACCAACGGGTGACTGTTATATAAGGAAAGACCAACTTTAGAAAGAGGTACAGTAAATGGGAGCGTAACATTTTTTGACACGACTGCACACAATAGTTAGCGCTTTCTAGTAACAAATGTATATATATGCTTTGAGCGCTAATTCTGGACAGACTAAACATTGCATCGCTTATTCTGAACTCCATTCACAGTAGACCACAGCCTTAGCACACGGATATACATTACAACCGGTGGTTTGTAGAAACAAATACCATGACTCCTTTTTTCTCCGTTTATGGCTCGTTTGTAGTACATACACTTGTTGCAAGCACGGCAGTAAACTCGTAATTTATCTTCCATGGTTCAACTGTATTGGAAGTTAAGTTGCTTGTCTGGAACTGCTCAGGATGCCCAACCACACTAGTTTGTTACTAAAACAACTCCCTCTGAAAATAGAGCGAATAGCACATCATCCAGGTTTGACGGATGGTATCGTTCATCTGTTAATTTTCCCACTTTTATTTGATAGCAACCATATCTCTTCAAAAAGACAATCCGTAATGTTTTAAACGTTGAGTATTAAAACTTACTGGAAAATTATATTCTCCTCAACCCATCTGATAAGTTATAGTCACCCAACATTACAAAAAAGCAGGAGCAACTTCTAGTCGTAGCATTTAATTTCTTGCCCAGATGATATTATTGACTTTCACGTCTGACTTAACAGCAGTCAGACAAAGCAAAACTATTCAGAATCAGCAGGAGAGATCAAAGGCTGATGATAGGTAAACACAAAGAAGCATTCTACGAAACACCAAGATCATTAATTTTTGACGAAATAAACAGTTGCAGTAATATTCCCTTATTCAAAGTTCACTTTTGACAACATCGAATGCATCCGGGTTGATGACCCGTTCCTGGCGTTTTGTGTGACATATCTCGTAATTTAAACGCTAAGGAGAGTTCAGGTGTGATATAATGTTTGTTTAACGGTAGAAATCGTTTCCATATCATTATTCTATCATTTATACATTGCGGTAATGACAGAGTCAACAATACCGATACACATTCATATACATTCTTCGGTTTCGTAATGTAACACAAAATATTTGCTAAACTGCATTGTTGTGATGACTATTCTATTCTATGCCATGTATCAAGAATTCAGTGCATTTTATTTACAACCTCATATAGTCATATGTTCCACACAAACGTACTAATTGACTTAATTTTTTCTCGCATTTTTGTAGTTTTATTTCATTTTAATTAATGAGGAATGGCACTACTGATGTGCACTACGGACGAGCAAGTATCGATGAAACACATTGAAACAACACAGTCAGATCATGATCTGTGAGACTGAGCTAGTATAGCGGTTAGGAAACTTGTAATGCCGGTTGTCTCTAACGTATGTGCCGATTGAGTAATATTTTAATATTCTGAATCCTTTCAACCGTGACCGAGATGTGCTATTTGATTACTCTTGGTGTAGAGTATACTGTAGGTAAGAAATAGATCTCCGCTAAGGTGTCCGATCCACTGAAAATTGACATTTTTGCCAATCCTTCCATGTAGGTGGTTTTCTTCGTAATTCTTCCATTGGTCCGTCTCTGTACACTTACAACAAGCGCCACATCTTTCTTAAGATAAGTATGAGAGATGTGTATCTCTGTTTCCCGGTGTGGGCGGACTACGGGAATGAACATGGTGATAAACAATTCAGGGTGACAGGTTCCACAAATAACTCCTAGAAGGTTCTGGGTAAGTTGTGCTGGGTGAACCACGGCAACTCAAATAATACACAAACTCAAAATATTTGAAACTATGGTCCCTAGGTCTCGTTCACATGCTGACACGAGTAGTTTTGTGTCGCCAAGGTAGCAGTCAGTACAATTTTGATTACGAACTTGCGTGACTTTACATCTGCTGACATCGATCGATACGTTGTTTTCTACAGATAACTGATTTAGACAGTTCAGATCGTCTTTTAATGTCATCGCATCTTCCAGAACACGTCACACCTTTGTGGCATCGGTTATTCAACTATACTGGATAAGACGGAAAAGAAAGAAATGATTAACAGTGATCCCAGGATTGATTCTCACAGAACGCTGCTGTTTTGTGTGATAACCATTCAGGCAGCTTTCCATTTCCGTTGACGCCGAAACTATGTTCATTCAAGTAATTCTCTAGTCAAGTAAATAGGCGTTTATCAAGGTCACAACTATTTAGCTTCCACAGAAAAGTGCAATAATCGACCCTGTCAAAAGCATTGGTAAGGTCAGGTGGAAGCACATTTACTGCCAGTCCTGTATCGGCAGCCTTTGCCTGAAAGTCACAAGCAACCAGCAGGTTTGTGATGCATGAGCATGTAAGTCTTAAAACCTAACCTGGAAGGAGTCATCTAACAAGTTGTCTACTACTTTAGAGACAACTCAAAGCAACACTATTGATCAATAGTTTGTTGGGTCGTCTGTGCACCCACCCTTGAAGATGTATGTGACTGTGAACTGTTTTCAGGATTTCGATAAATGGCCGGCTAACAAGGAGCAATTGAAACATATCATGAGCGGTTATGTCAATTCTCTGGCGCAACTTTTCGAAATGATACATGAACGAAAGTCGAGTTTGGTGCATTTTTTTATGATGTTCATATGCGCAAGGTCTTCCTAAATGCGAAATCTGCGATCACGTTTGAGCGACGTGTAGTTTTGTTTGGAAACTTTTTATGACAGCGGTAATACAACACGGCTACTGTAGCTGAAATGCCCGCTGCAATTAACACTCCATAACTTGTCTCTGGAACAGTTTTATTCACAAGTTTCAAGGCATATCAGCTTACACAGTATCACGTCAAAGATTGCATTGCCACAAAATTTATGAACTAACGTAATGACAATGATCAGATAGTAGACGACTAGCCATTAACTAGGTTGAAAGCTGCTGTCCGATTCCGAGAAAATAATAAGAGAGCAAATGAAGTTTATTCAACCAGCGTTTCTTCAGAACACCGATATTCTTGTGTTCTGGAAATGGGTAAGCTAATCATTGAGCTCGTTCAGCGACAAAACAATTAAATAAAACCTGGTTCTGTAGACAACGCCTTTTATAATATCATGTTATGCATCAGAACTTACACAGAATGTTCCATGTTATATTCCTGAACTATTGTTTAAAGATGAATTTCTTTGCTAATGGTCAATGTCGGAAAGAAACAATCGGTTACTCATGGCCAAACCTAGAAGGCCACCCTACACCTGTTTTATCGCACTTTTTGGCATACTTTATGCTATATTAGTGAGCCATAATCCAAACCTTGGAGTACTAACCCCTTTTATGGTAGATAGATACACATAAGATACTGTACACCTAATTATCCCGGTAACTGAAGCATATGGCAGACCTCGCATAGTGCAACTTCACGAGCTGATTACATACATATAGTACTTCCTACTCACTTCACTGTTGAAGCATTAAACGCAGGTTGGCTGGTTAGTCATTCTGAGTAGGAAAGCTACTGTCGCAGTTTGGTAATGTTCAGCTTGACGATAGCCAAACTGAAGCTAACTCATAAACACACATCTTTTCATCCAAAAGCTTTGAAATGAAAATATTCAAGTTTGTGCACATTAAATGGCATTAAAACAATTTGATTGCTATCAAGGGGAAATTATCTCTCGTTTTTTATTGTACAGCTTAGCAGCAAGCAGTTGATTCAGGGTAAGATTCAGCGTACAGTACAGACCTCTGTTTCTAATTGTGATCAGTTTTTCTTCTTGAAAAATTAAAGCTGTAATATAAATCGTTGATTCGAACATATTGGTACGTCCAAACCAGATGGTACTAGACTTACATTAGTGTAGACACAACAGATATATTCCGATGGACCTTAGCATATGTTCGATTGTTACTTATAAGAATTTACATTCTCCAATCGGAGAATACGAACTTAGTCAAGTTTCTCATCTCACTAACAACTGGAAATCCTGCTAAACCTACGCAGTGAGTTGATTTTCGTTTTTTTTGTTAAATAACTTGTAACCAGATGTCCAAATACGTTTATGTCAATTAGTAGGTATAACCAAATTAGTTTACAAAGGGCGGATAACTAACATTTTGTGAATCATTTCGGTGTACATATTACGAATAAAGTCTGCCTTTATTCTTTTCATAACTAGGTGTCAAATAACTCAGTGTCATCAGCGACTTCTGAAGGGCAGCCAGAGAAAACAAATCTCCAAGCAACGGACAAGTGAGTAACTATTTCAAAGGCTTCTTTTCTTTAGGTATTCTTCTAATTTCTAATTTAGACGTGTTTTTTTCATCACGTAGGTTGCATATTCAGCACCCTACGAATTGTTAGACATTACGTCTCAGCACAGAAGTAAATACATCAAATGTGATGTAAAACAGTAGGCAAACTAATTGTCTAATTTCTGTTATCAATATTGCCACTAGTGTTCCACATGGTGTGTTCATTCTGTTCAAGTTGTGTTTCAAAACTTAGGTTTAACTGCATGCAGCATTCCGCATAATTGCATCGTCTTGAAAAGAAAATCATTGTTTAACATATTGCACAATACACCACTCTAATTGTTGCTTTTCATACAACATGTGGCCACATTAACGCAGCGCAGACAACGGAAAGAAAAACATTTCCACGAGTAATTTATTTATTGCTCTGGCAATCACCAGTGACTCCATTAATTTATATTTATTGCAAATTTAATTAAGTTGAATGGGAACATCAGTATGCCTTTATATCCAAATAAACAATATGAGTTTGGTTTTTTATCTCATCGCACAAAAAAACATATATCGGCTGAAAGCTTGAAATCTAGCATGAGATTATCCCTCTTTTTCGTTTCCTGAAAAAGGTTTTTCCCCTTGAATTAGCTCTTAGCAACAAAACATTGAAATGAAGACTAGAATCCGACTTCGTGAGCTATGCAAGAGTTGTGTTTATGTTCAGCACGGAAGAAAATTCACCGTAAAATATTTCGTTCAGCATAGCTTATTTAATTACAAATAATACGTTAATCAAAACAAAATATATTGACCTATGTAAATAAATATATACCTTTGTAGGAAATCCCCTTTTTCTTGCGTAGTACAATGTAATCTACAAACGTTAGTTGCAATTCCTTAGTGACAGGGCTTGCTGTACTATCCACTAAGGAGTACTAAGGGTAATGATTTCCTGTCGGATATTGCATTATAAAAAGCATTGTCATCGACCACTTGATTTATGTGACAGCATAACATTATTGTTTTGAAGGAAGTGTATACAATAATAAATCGTTAATTTGTTTCTAAAATCTCACTCAACTGGTTAATGTACACTGTTTTAATTATCTTCGAGAAATGCCACCAGAACTGTGAATATCAGGTAGGCGAACAAAATTTAGTGACGGAAATTTCGGTCCCATAGATAAAGAGGGTAAAGTTTCAGTACATATGCAATATATGGGCACATTCAAAATGTCAGCCTCTAAACAGAACGCTTCTGATTCAGGTGATCACTTCTGTAACTGTAGTGTTTGAATCTGAAGCTGTTATGCGATGGAGTAATCTTTCTGAAGTAGCTATTACATACAAGATTGTTTGGGCTTGTTTCCTGATATTAACGCCGGGTGATCAAACGTGAACAGCTCATGATGGCGTTGCAATGTACAAAAAAACAATCCTTATCAAGTTCATTTTGGATTTGCACATCCATTGTGCGTTGCCAACCTCCTTCAATACACTGTATTCAACCTTGGTACTTTTGTAACCCTTACTAATTGACTAGAATCCATTTAGTGCTGTCAACAAGACGCAGAGCCAGTAGCAAAACAAAGTGTTCTCTGGTAATTAAAATTATACTTGCTTGTTCGAAAATCTAACGTAGAATTAAGACACAGATATTTTGAATTAACTACATTTTTGTAGAAGTAATGAATAACAATACTGTAAAGGGAAAACAATTCGAATTTCATAAAAGTAAGCACCGTATATGTGCGAAACCGCTCAATTGTATACCAGCTGACTTGCAATCAAGATTGAATATACTCATTTGTATACACATATTAACATGTATATAATTTTATATAACTCGTATGTTATACGATCGCGAATGATGAAAGCAGACGAAATGCAAACATATCCATACATATGTTAGCGTTGATGAAAATACTCATTTATGATATTTGTGGCTAGTAGTTTTGTCAACATTTTATCTATGATACTTCAGCCTTAGGTTTATTTCAATGCTTTATTTTAGTCTCACATTTATGTTCAAATGCTGAAGTTTTGTCAGAGCGCCTTCGAAAACATGTACTGGTAATGACGAACAGAAAACACGAAAAATGCACGTGGCAATCCTTCAGTTAGCTAGTTCGTTGTTTTACTGTAATTTAATGTTGGACGCTCACTATGAAGGGCTGTACCTATCGGAAAGTCCCCATAAGATCAAAAGTAACGTTATGATGAACAACTGCTTCCGATCATTTTCAAATCAGTAAAATTTTGTAAGTTTCAACAAGACGTCTCATGACAAACCGTAAAAAACAAGATGTGATTGTTAACGAGTGACAAGAAAAGAATCAACAAAATAATCGATTAGACTTGGAACAGCCGCTGACTTTATTTTACGTCACACGGTCAGGATCCAATGTTTGTGTATAGTTAGACTGGATGTTAATGATCTATAGCCATGGAAGTTGCAAGGACTGAAAAAATGTATTTAAACAGCGCAGGTTAGGGTTGTCTAACCTGACAGCGATCAGTTCTGCGGTCGCCAGAATGCTCCAACGGACTGTTTTAAGTTGAGTATTGTCAACTCTGTAAACAACCTGGATTACTCTAGTGTTAATTCTTTGGCTCATTCTGGTGACTGCAGAACCCGGTGGACACAAATCAAGGATTGTATCCTTTACTTTTTTCTTGAACAACGTGTACGGTTTATTAGGAAACATTACTGTGATTATGGCTGCGATTATGGTCATTTGCCGACGTGGAAAAGTTTTGTATTTTAATACCGTGGCTGTGAACTTTCTTTTAGTATAAGCTGTCAACGGCACAACAAAGATATACACTCTAAAGCCGTATAATTAATTTGCTGCGTATGGTATTTCTTATACATTCATTTTCAAGTTAGCATTCCAGTGTAGTCTCACATATCTGCTATAGATTTTCCCCATCACCTTATTCTTATTGTTTGCCATAGACCACGACTCTAACGTGTTCCGGTAATGTTTATCTTCATCCGGTAGGATTCCATTATCATCTTCTGAACGCTTGATAATTTAATATGCGTTTTCCGCGAGAATATTCGGGTTCTTCTCACCATTTTTGTTTGTCATGCTATTTCCACAAGTCAGATATTCACACGGTTGTCTACGTGAACGCTTACAATAGCTGAATATGCGCCAAATTTTTTTCTAGAAGTCCCTTTGGTAAACGACTTGCTGTTATGTGATAGCATAAACTTTTACCTACTGAATTCAACACAGTTCAAACAAATCATTTGATTTGTTTTTTGCCCAGACTTAATGTTGTGTTTAGACTCACGTAAGTGTATAACTCTGAAAGTCCGCCAATCATGTTCGATAGCACATTGTTTGATGAGGCTTGAGGTTACACATACTTTATCTATTTGTCTTAAACATGCTAATTTCACTTAATTTCACGGCATTTTTGAAGACCTGTCATCTCTGGTTTGTTGAATTTCATTCATGTCACCAAGTTCAGAAGTGAAAAATTGAGCCGCATCTCCTATTAAGCAAAATGCAATCTGAAAAGTGTGCTTTGTATTGTTTGTTGTGTAAGTAATAATATAAAGGTTATCGATTGCATACTGTAATTATATCGTAATCGAGAAGGTAGAATGTATCTACCGTTGATATCGAGGTTAAAAAGTTGGGATTGAGTCACTGTGGCATTATTGAAAGTCCAGACCTGTGCCACGGTGGCTGATTTAAGGCCATAAAGAAACTCAGTATGTGTTCAAAGAGATTCCGATTGTGAACGTGAAAACTACATATCGTATGTAACTTCCTCCTAGTACCATAAAATGAGATTGCATAGCAGATCACTGGTCAACTATAATGCGACGTGTATGGGCTGCTTCACGAGTTTTTGGCGAGATACAAGAACATAAGAAGTAGGAAAAGCCCCATCAGTATAGATATGATTTTTTGTCGTTCATGGTGTCAAGTTGTGTAAAATGCAGTTTCTTGACAGAGACGAAGTGTTAGATTAGTGATGATTAAACAGAACGTTATTTCCATTGTTTATCTCTTAGTAATACTCGTTGCAGAACTTTTGAATAATTACTGAAAATGATTGACCAACATAACACATCTGTTATTCATGGCTGATCCAGATAAATAAATAAGATACAATGCTGCAATTTAATTAATGGTCCTATTATGAAATTGTTTTCATTTTAAATCACAAAAGTAAACTACCCAACTCTATCAGTATAAGATTAGAAAAAATATCATTTATGTGGGTCAAAGAGAACTTACGTTGTAAATATACGTGCAGTAGCGAACACATCCAAAAATTCAGTTTTTACTTTTTCATATGGCAAGGTCACCCACATAACTGGTGACAATATAGGCACAACTAGTATACCACTTAGAGTGAAATAATGGTCAATCTGAAGTTAGTGGAATTGAATACTGACATTATGAACGTATTCTGTTTCCTTGTTTGGCTCCTCACCTGTGTATTCTGGATGGATATTTGGGGCGAGAGTTTCAAACGGAAACTAAGGTAACGAATTCTGAAAGATCAGCCGTGCATTTTGAAAGTTTCACCCAACTGATGAAAGCAGTTGAGAAAATAATACCCAGAACTTGAAAGTGACGAAAGAAAGATGTCAACAATTGATGTATGGCAGATTCACCGACACATCAAACTAGACGATTTCAATGCTATCACGTTTTGCAAGACTTAGTCAACTTTACTCCAATGATGAATACAGAAACTTCGATCTAAATATTTTTATAGCCGCATATTTAAGAAGTAATTCTTCAGAATTTTAATGTGTTTGAAAGACTACTTTGTTAACGTGCACAATGCCACACCAAACCAAAACTTGCTGAACAGTGAAAGTATTTTCCTCTGTTTCCCTTCAACCTTAGTGATAATGTATTACAATGGAGAGTTGACATAAAAATAATCTGGGTAGAATTATTTAGTAAACCATTAACACGTTTGGTAATAAATCAGTGCTCACAGTTTTACCAATCGAAAATAACGGAGACATCTAACTCTTTTATAGTCTGACATATAGATTGGCGGGCAAATGTTACATTGACAAATACCGAACGATCTCTCAACTTAAGGCAGTAGAAACAAGTGACTGTCTTTTAAACAGTGTAACCACGTTTAAGCTAGTCGAAGTAGTTCTAATATACGACGCTGTCATATGACAATAAAGTCGGTTGGTCTGGAATGCAAATTGAAAAGATCAGCGTAATCTGTTCTTTTTTACAGATAATTTCCGCTTTATGACAGGTGACCATTTCATCACCTGATTTTATTCCGTGTGAATAGTTAAAAGCATGACTCAGGTTGGATTAGAAATTATGACAATTTTTCACTGTTATTTGTTAAGTGTGTGTAATAACTCTGAAAACTCCCAGATTGCATTAATTCGAAATTCCAACTTTGTTGTCTGAGAATAGAATAAGACAAGTGAGTTAAGTCAACATGTCAGATTTGAAGTGATGGCCACATTAAAACCGGCCATCACGAACACGATGATTAGGTTGTACACTTTTTTTAACCTGTTGCATTGATTGGCGACAAACGTCACGTGGATATTTGTCATATTTCCATCAGGTAGAATATACAAGAATGAAACTATCTAGATCAAAAAATGCTGTGAACAAGCTGAAATTTTCATTACAGTTTAATATTAACTACGAAAGTGATTAAAGAGGTCTTAAGAGATTGCTTTGCTTGAAGGAGAAATCCGTTTTGACTGTACCGACAAATAGCTATTAAAATAAGTAAATAAATTCGACGTAGGTATATTTCCATGTGTTCGATTTGATATCATTTTGATCAAGAATTTAGGCCATTTCCTCGTCTAAACTATTTAAAAACATCACTTGTGTCAGGCGACGACTGATCAACCTTCGGTAAACTCGGGGAAATAAAAACTTGTTTATATATGGAGATACATTACAACTAAGTGTAAAGTGTGAAGGACCCCAAAAATTCGGAGGACAAACTTTAAGTAAATTTTATTTACTTGTAAATTTCTCACCTTGCCAAGTTGCAAACCAGATGATAAACAGGCAATTTGTCACCGTAACCCTCATGCCTTCAACTTCGACTTGGCGTTTTCCGGTATTGAAGAATAGCTTAACCGACAAAAAATCTGATGAAATTCCATAAACCCAATGAAGTCCAGTTGGAATTCTTTCAAACTAGCCTTGCTTTTACAAATTGATACTTCCGACTTACAAACTCACTACTGTGATGCTGTTGCAGAAAATGGAGTTTCCACTGTAGCGAAAGTGGCACGATATCTGTCAGGGAATTCCTCACCTGTCCCCTCCATCTGACATGGAAATAATAATTTTGTTTACACATGCAACCTCGTAGTGCTGTCCAATGATCCGGTCACTCTCTACCGTGCACTCCGCACGCACAAACGACCGCACCTACACAATTCCGCAGTGTTGAAGAAACGCGTGGTATGTCCCCTGAATTTGCCATGCAGTAATGCCTCCGACACAGTGTGCAGTTCACTATTTGTGTCGCGATGGTAAACGAGAGCAGTCATGTATACGCCTGACGGCAGGCTAACAAAAATTGTGAGGGTTCGGCGTTAGATTTGATGTGTCATGGTCGCATCGGACAAAAAGTAGACAGCGTGCGTAGAAGGTCATACTGACTGACCGGTTTTCGGGGTTTAGCTGTGAGATGTGGCACTGGGATCCGCGCAAAAAATCGGGCAGTTTCATTGTTTCAGCTTTCATTTACTAAAACTGTTTGTCAACAATGACACTCTTCCTTAGCAGCTGTTACATTTACCAAGTAAGGCCGACCTTACATAACCATGTTCCATTGAAGAAAACAGCTTGACTGCATTCCATAAGTGCTAAGCGAATAATTGTGACATGAAACACGAGATTTATACAGCAATATGTTTGTTTCGATAACATTTTCAACAGCGATGTATAGTTCCACTTGAAGGTAAATAAAGGTCTATTATGTGTATATGTATTATGTAGTGATGTAATCTGTGTAATCTGGGAACTTATAGTTGACCATAGTGGTGGCGTTGTTCGTAGCTCAGGGTGATGACTTCGGTAGGCATTTAAGTTGTAAACTTTTCATCGACGTTCAGTTTGCCTAAAGACCCACTCAGACAACTACGATATGGGATTGAGTGATCAGAACACTCCATCGGCAATCCTCTGTGATTTTTGGATGAACTAAGACGTCAAACACTCATCTCCTTCGACATTGCCAAAGAGTAGCTGCAAAAAATGCAGGAGAAAAAACCCAGACCATATGAGTTTCTGAATCGGGAATACGTATGCAATCTCATGGATCTGTGTTTTTCTATAAGCTCCAAATTTATTGATCAAATTTATGGGACAGTTAAAGCTACTCTAATGAGTTCGCTCATATGTGGATTTATCGCCTAAGTAATCGTGCTGAGGTTAGAGAATATTGCGGTGCCCAAGTTCAAGCCGGAAATAGGAATACGATACGTTGTGGGTTTATTCGAAATATTAGAAGATACAAACAGGCTGCTGAAAAGTGTTTTTAGCGGTTTTAATTTTACCATGAGGATTAGAACCGAGAACCAGCTGCCGTTCTTAGATGTGTTCATCAGCAAGAAACTTAACCGAACACTGGAAACCTCATGTTACTGAGAAGAAACACATACGGACCAACTCTTTCGTTATTACAGCAACAACCTAGCCCACCATTAAATGAAGTGCATTCGACCTCAGTTAAAATGAATCAAAACACACTGTTGTAATGTGCAGCTAAGAATATGGGGGAAAAATACTCGTTTCGAATATTTACCCGCAACGGATACCCACGAGCTTCTATTAGGCAAAGTGTTCTGTCGAAGTAGATTCAAAAGCTAGGGAGCCTGCGAAGAAACAAATTGTACTGTCATATATCAAAACCGTGTCAGAAATGACCGCGGCACTCCTGAGGCCACACTGCAACATTACGAAGACTACTATTAAAACCGGAGGGAGAACACAAGCTCACCGACAAAAGAATGCCGTTACGTACAAAGTCCAACATGTCTGCGGGAAACATTACGTTAATCATTCCGTACGAATACAGGGTTATAAATTAGCCATCAACAAGCACGATCAATCTTTTACACTTCTGTCTACGGGGATCAAATTAGGCACACCTTCAAAATGGGCACCACACAATTTCTTATTTGGAAAACATCAACCACGTAAGAAAATTTCTTGAAACCTGGAGCTCATCAATAAGGTCGAGTTTCAATTCAGAGTTCAACCGCAACAAAAACGTCTAATGATAATTCAGGTCAAAGTTGGGGGCAAAAGAATTAAATCATCAAAACTTAGCCCACAGGACACACGCCGATATAACAGCAGGCATCCATAAATCTCCACAAATTCGAACTTATATGATTGAACAATTTCGCATTGCTTATGTCACTTCGTCTGGTGATAAAATGTTTGCCAACTGGTTGTTAAGCAAGGGGAAGATCCGTGCATTTAAATGCAGAATATTCAAGTAAGACGTTAGAAAGCTTGCAGAGATAATCCAGTGAACTCTGTTAACAAAACTATATTGGACCACAGTGCCAAAGTACCACTGAGCACATTAGTAAAGTAGATAAACAGACAACCTCAACAGCTGCAATCTGCTGGTGGTTTCTGGGAAATGAGTTGCACCATTTATGATGATCACATGACATTCGTATGAAATTCATAACCAACGGAGTTCTCCCGAACAGCCAAAATGGCCAAAATATAAAAAAAGTACTATGCTCACAAACGAGTAATGCATGGTGTATTCAAGCAAACTACAATAACAGGGAACGGGCTATTTATCCAGCTATCAAACTGAAGCCATGAGACAAATCCATCGAAATAACTATCCAAAACTGGACACGGGAAATATATCTAGTTAAACGATCAAGGGTTAATAGTGTTGGGTCGGTTGATTACGTGTTTCAACCTGAAAGGTAGGCATGCCAATGTTGACAGGATATTGATCAGGATTCATTAATTTCACGGAAGAAAAGTGTAAGGTTTAAAGAACTCTCGCGAAAATTTCCATTGAATCATAGAAAAATAGACGTGACGAACAATTGTTTTCGATAATTCATCATCAGATCAATACAATTATATAGATTCAGCAAAATCAAAACAGTGTGTAAACAAGACAAAGAGGTTTAGTAGAATATCATTGGATCAAGCAGAACGTTACAAAATATCCAGGCCGCCATAGGTCAGTCATTTAGAGAGCAAATCACCAGTGTTAACGATGGTTGGTTTAGAGTTCCACCCATCATTACGTCACAAAGTTATCGGTTGGAGTTTGGGTGGGCATATCGACTGATGGTGTGACCTTTGGCCACTTTTAAAGAACATAATATTTCGAAGTTTAGGCACTATCCTGATTGTTGAATTGTGCAAGTCCTATTAAACATCCACTTTTATTAAGTAGTAATATACTGTCAAGACCTGAAAACAGGTCTTTGCAGTATTTGTCGGATATGCCTGATTTTCGAAACAAGGCTAACTATATTGATAAAATTTACAGCAATTTCTGGTGAAGCTTTTGGCGGAAATTTTTCAGTTGACTGAAGATTGGCAGTGGCCTCTTCCGATGCTCACTGCATGCAATACGTTCATTCCTCTCGAGAGTCAACGTTCGTTCAGTCGCACGAATTGCATGAGCTAACAAAACTGCCTCAAGAGTATAAGGTTATACCACGACGTCCACCACTACAAATGTTACACTAAAAGCTGAAGTTAGCTTAGGCCAACGACTGGCCTGATACTTCCGCAAAGGAAACCGATCGGTCTACGTCAATGAAATCATTGTGATCACTTCTGCTCAAAAAGCGTGATTTCTGTCAACCGGTAGTGGATTACGAACACTGTCCGTTGACCCTGCTAATAAATCATGTATAGCCCAGAACTGCGTGACCTAATGACCTTTACTTGTGCCAGCCGGAACGGGTAATTAATACGATAGACAATCACCGGTGAAATCCAAAAATTCCCCGTGTGACTTTTAATCGAACATGTAAAATAGAGGAAAATGTAGGTAGTTATGGTTTTCAAGACTCTACCCTACTGGGATCATAGCAATATGCATGGAAGCGATTTCGGTTTACCATTGAATAGGTGTATTAGTCTTCCCAATGCTATATTTCGAATGTGATGAAAGTTGCACGAACGAGTATAATGATTTTATGGAATACTAAAATACCGTTACCACTTTTGTGTTATGAACCCTAGCCACACAGTCTGGGTTGTCTCACACCTCAGGATAGATCATCTTCAGAAAAACTCACTTTTTCTGTTCCGAATAGGAGGTAACACGTTTTCCGTAATATCGCAAACAGTCATTAATAACGCCAACCAAAATATGTAAGAGGCAGTAAACTATATTTCATCTCATGTGATCTAAAATATCCCGAAAGTATTTAGAAAACACAGTGACGTGAGTTTCATAGAACATTGACGTACACTGATAACAATGAACGTACTACTTATTTTCTACTGCGGTCTACACAAAACGGTCATTTACATTTTTCATCACACAACGACAAAATACTGACCGAGTGAACGTCGTCCATGCTAGCGATAGTGTGGTTAACAATTTCCCATCCATTTTCTACCAACAGACAGCCCGCGTGTGAAGCTTAATTAGCTACGCTTCAGTGAACGTCAACAAGCGGTTGCATAAAGCCTGAAAGGTTGCTCCTACTAAGTGCTCTGCTTGAGAATGAAAACCCGGTCAAATCTGTTGTAATTCATTGTAAACCTTTAGATAAGTAAAACGCAAGGAAAACCATTCGGAAGAAGCAAATAGTCGACAGCTTTTATTGCAAACGACACAATACTATTGATACAAGTTGTGAGTTTAAACTTGCCGGAAATTACATTTATGCTGTTGTCGAATTGTGTTTGCCACTTGTAATCTAGAAGAATAATATCGGCCACTATGCTGCTAGTTCCTCGGAAAATCCTGCCTCTTGTAATACGTTGTAATTTCCATTCACATCCGCTGACCCGTAGCCTAAGAAGCTTGGGTAAAACGTTTGACCGATGAAATAGAAGCGTATCTCACGTGGTCGACGCAACTGATGATACAACGTGGGACCACACCTATTACCAGGTAGGTAACTCAGTCACTTAGTTCAGGTCGGGATCACAGAGCGTTTGCTAAAAAGATGTAAACTGAGTCTCATATAGCTGTTGTTGGCTGGCAGAAACTGAAACAGAAAATGCATACGTAAATTTGTGGTGACTGCCTATGGCATTTCTTCTTTCACTGAGTTACACAACTGACCGTTTCGTGCAAATTCTGTTGATAGTAAACAGAACGCATGTGTCGCATCAGTTTTGTTCTTCAGTCTTTTTGCAACAAAAGTCAGAATTTGTAAAATGATCTACTGGGTAAGGTTGGTAGGTTTATTCCTATTTGAACGGATTTTCAGGATTAACATTAAAAATTTCATTATTGGAAGCTTGCATATTTTTCAGCAACGTATTGTAAGTTGGACAACTAGTAACCATTCTCATTCCTCATTCTGCTGTTGTGTTTTAAGAATCACCTTGATCCTGACCATGGAATATGGATATAATACTGAGTAACAAATCTGCTTTGCCTGCAGTTTTTAATTTATTCGATGTTGGAGTTTTGGCTAAGTAGTATGTTCGTTCGATTACTGAAGTACAATATTAGTTACTGACCTAGACTTTACTTGATGTTTGACTACATAGCAATTGTGACAAGACATATTTTGAATCATTCGTGAAGCGGTTATCTCTTAACGATTGGTCTGTGCCTATCAACGCATTTACATGGCACATCTAATTAATTAGAGATATTTACAGCATAACTATGGGAAATTATTGACCTATCAAATATCATCTAAGGCACTACTGTTAACATATCCACCTCTCCCCTTATGTTCATTTTCTGGGTTATATATTGTCACATAATTGGTCAGTTAGATATCTTACATTCTGTCGCGATATAACATAGTCAAAAAACTTCTCATTTTATAACTGTAGCTAGCGTCTGTGATAGAACACTGACAGTCTCAAGCATATCAACGTAACGGATAATGATTATTGTTAAGTACATAGTATTTGACAGCCCGATTAAAGAGCTGCGAATAAATTCCGAAGCTCATGGACTGTCATAATCCGGATGGCTGATACACCGTGGAAGCCACCGCCTTGGGACTAAAGCTGTGGACGTTTCCTTTCCTGAGGAAGCCATCAAGGTGAGATTCTAACTGTTTATTCGAACCACATGACTATGTTATTTTACTTGCTGGGATTATGAGTGTAATAGGATTGTTTTGTATTTCAGAAGTGTGGTCAATAACACATCTACCAAACAGGCTAAATCGTTTAATTATTTTGCACCAGTTATCAAATTGACTCCATTAACCCTTGAAAAAACTGCATGCCACTTGGTTAATGATGACGACTTTCTGAGTGGCTTGTTATTCACCGGATAACTCGAACAAGGTGTTTCGAGTAAAAACATTGTGAACTGATGAAGCTGTTGTTCTATGCTCATTTTACTCTGGTATACTCAGTTAAAATGTGTATTAAAGCACCGCTCCTACGATGACTATGAATTGATCGGATCGGTGGTGGTTATACGTGATGGAATGAAACGTAAGGGATTGGACAAAACGTTTAAAACAGATTTGCTACGCACATCGTTCCTCTACAATAAGTTTGCGGAATATCTAAATCAAACTCTATCTCCCGTTCTTAAAATTGTCTTGTGTAGAAGCAATATCGAAAACGTCTGTCTGTACCTCTTATTGCCTAATATCCCAATGCACAAACGTGCCATTTGGAGATAGTGCTTTTAAGTGACCACTTCTACAAACAGACAGCCACATCTGATAAATTTTGCAAGGTTGACCGTGGCATCTCGAAATAGGTTGAACACTCAACTAAAAAAGCTCAGCATGACAAAAACGTCTTAGAAATGGCAGCCAGTCCTGAATCAAACGTGTCTGCTGTGAGTTGCTTGAGAAATAATGAACAATCTGTATAAAAGGACGCTAAAAGCTTTTCGTCAGCTCTGAGTACGCCTATCTATCACCCGATTCAACTGATCTGTTAACAGTTATTGGTGTTACAGTACGCGCTGTAAACAAAGCTTACGCGAAGGAGCACTGTTGTTTAGAAAACACCTGTACTAGGCAGGAAATATGTTTGTCTTAGGAACCACGGTCATAAAAACAAACTTTTGAAACCATATACTTTCTAAGGTTTAGTTAACCCATTTCCACAAAAATGTTCAGTGCGTTTGTTCAATCGCAGCTTGTTCACACATCTACAACAATGTGAGCAACTATACTACATCTGACTGTCAGCCGCTTTCTATCTCGTTCTGTCACTTTGAAATCATGTATTGAGGTGATTATCGAGAACAGGTTCACGCATATTCAACAGGAGAATCGTGTTACGGACCACGTTAACCGACCTCCTTAAACACCCGTTTGGACACGTACGTGGTGCTCTTCAGATGATAAATCTTTCGAACCTAAACATACCCAAGAAATTGGAAGTTTCGTTTTAAAAATCTAAGGTTCGAAATCATCTACCCACATACCACAGTTACAACGTAAAGTTGAAAAATCGGGGACAAACGAACAGCCATCGATTACACACTGGAACACAGCCAGTAAGCCGGACAAACCGGGAAGAATTTCACAGCCTTCACGTTCAAACGTTCGTTTATTACTTCGCTCTTAGGCCAAATAAATGAGCGTAATTAAATTTGTTGTTAGTCCAAAGTCCTTACATTTGAATTTCTGTTAGATGGTTCTCGTATGCAAGACAGAACGACTTGACCATACCCTAGCCGGCGGCTGCAATGTTTTCTATTATCTCATGACAATGTTCGTACAAATTAATTCTGTTTATTTTAACTTATAATTGGTCTTCCTTATGCAGTAGTTGTTCATTTGCCACGGCGACACTTTACGTGGGGGTCTCTCGCTGATAAAATGTTGGAGGTTTTAACATGTTTTAACAAACTGGGTAAAACGACCTAGGTAGTCCATCGCACTGGTCGTAGTCACGAGTGTGTATTTTCACTTTACATGTCACTATTCTACAGAGTGACTCCGTCACCTCGTTTTCTTTCCGGAGAATGAAAATGAACACACAATTATTAAAGTCAATATAATTGAAGAAAAGCTTGCTCTCGCCGAAAGCTATTTTATATTGAAGGTGAATAGTATACTACATTTTGTAGGCCGATCCTCAGAAAGCAAGCTTTTCTCAACCAATTTTACGAAATCCGACAATCCATTAAGTTTCACAGCAAGCACACACTGTTTTGTAGACGGTGCTATTGACAACTACCATTATAAAGTTTTTGATTACCTTCATGTTCTTACTCACCAATGTTTGATGTCAAGCTTTAATCCAGAGTTTGCATTTTCTGTTCGAGCTCATTTGCTGTTTGATAGAATAGTCTATTTACTTTGACGGCGGAGATACAGTGAGTTATTTTCTATTCAAATTAATCACTCAATCTTTACTATTAAAGTACATGATAAGCAATTTCATCTGTCCGCAGTGGTATTATGTACTTGCTGAGCAAACAAAAATAGGGAAATAACACCCAAACTTGACCGTTTTCATGAAAGTTCTAAAAGTATTCAAACATCTAACAGGCCAGCTGGAACTACCAACAACTCCAACAGTATTAGCAAATATATCCTCCCGAAAAGCTACATACTTAAATTGCTACCAGTATTAACTTCGAATACTGTCACTGGAACAAACTTAATCAAAACATCAAGGTTACGACCAACGAAAAACGACCGGGTGGGATTTAGGCAATTGCGGTTTCACGTTTCGGATACCCTGGATTCTGTTTGGACTAAGGGGTCAGACTATCAGGTGAGCATGTGACTGTGTGTGTCACGTGACAACCTGTATAGACGACCTGCAGTTTAAACATGGTTTGGGTGTCTCACTTACTACCAGTAGCATAACACTTTCGGATATTGTTTCAGACGGATACACTGTACTGCTTGCTGACTGAAGGTCACCAGATTAATGGTAGAAGTTTAACAGCGAGGATGTTTGAGAAGCCAAACAAACGTCTGGCATTGGTCGATACGATATTTAAGCACAAACGGAAGTGACCAGAAAAAACAATGAGAAAGAAACAGGGCCAAAATCCACTGTTGACGTCCGGATGCCCATTGATACTTCATTTTCTAATTAAGCGGTATTCGTAAAGTACATTCTGCTTCTTCTTCCGCGCAAAAGCCTGCCTACCAATTTGACCCCAGAAATCGTGTTCACATTAAAAAACACGTTAGGTCGTATACTCCGCCAAATAAGTACTTGAAATACTCAGTTATATGAATAAAACTGCCACTTTTACGAAAGTGATCCGAACATTGAATATTTTTGCTGAGAAAACGTTTTCTAGGTCCATCACAGGTCGTGGATCTTGTTGTAACCTCCCAATTTCTGACTATCAAAAAAATTAACATCATTTATAAGATCCGTAAGCAAATACAATATAATATGCGAGGTATAGCCCCGTCATTATTGTCCGAGTGATTCACTGATTATCTGTAGGAAATTTGAACGTGAATCAGTTGAAAAACAGTGAAAATAAAACCAAGTAAATTTCGGGAAAGCAGTCAGTAGCCCTTTTTGAGGTACACATTATACTTTCGTTTCTAGTTTTTCCCATTAAAATACACTTATTTATTTTAAAAATTTGTTTACAAACCCATTTCAGTGAGCCTGATGCTCTTACGTTTTCTTTAGGTACTGATGTTGTTCCGCACCCTCCGAAGTTCTTGTTTAGCTGCGGAAGCCGTCCACATCCTCTTGTTCACCTACTCACGGGGTCCCTGATATAGATCACTGCAAAATTTCTTTTTGGGTCATTGAGAATATGTCACCTGGGCGATTCATCGAATGTCTGGGATCTTTACGAGATGTGAGATCGATCTCGAGCCTTTTGAAATGCGCTAGAATTTGAGGGTAGTGGTAAACATTGCAGTATCTTCGTTTGTTATCGTAACCACTAAGTTTGCAAACACTGGCTAATCATTTATGATGGATGGATTGCAACGCATTCAAATCACTAAATCTGGTATTTGCGTGAGCAGTTAGTTTGCGATATTTCGAATATATCAATTCGCATTTGAAGCAAAATGTCAGACGTAATTTTTTTTCGCCATCTCAATATATGCCAATGACATTTCCGATTTTTCCACTCTCAGTGATCAGCAGTCACAGATGTTGAAGGCGACATCACATAGTGTGTACACAACCTAAATGTTCTTCCCTGCAGTGAATATATTTCAAAATGACATAAACTCTGATATCTGTTTTGTTCCAGTAAATTTGCCTTATGAAGTTCACTGAGCCTGCGCTGAATAGACCGACGTTGGAAAGAAGCTGAATCTAACTAAATCCTGCGATTTCAAATAGAGCTTTGATGATGAATCACCTTCGTTCGCTTTTTTCCTTAAGTCTGACACTCACCTTCGGAACAGATTGATAGCAAGCATCTCGCTGTAACTTGTGACTTCTTCAAAACCTTCCCATCCATTGTCTTGATTTATCGGCCCAAATCGCAAAAACAAATTGTTACTTCAGTTCGTTACCTGACAGGTTATTTGCGCCCTTAGTTTCTGGCGATACGAATGATTCATCCAACCGAACGACGTGTATGTTTGATTTTGTGGGCACTGTGTGTTTATCACGCTATGGATTACTGGGGAAGTCTGTATTGAACTCTCCTACCGAAGCGCAGATAGCAGACATAATATTAAACGTTATGTAGGTAAATACACACGCTTTGGGGGTAGTCTAAACGGCTACCCTGAATGAAACCCATGAGCATTGTGAAGGTATGTTTTCCGACCAGCTATTTCAAAAATGCTCGACTGAGCTGTTGCTGGTAGAGGGCAGCAACACGATGTTGGTTGTGACCTGAATGCGTTCGGCAAATTACTACAGAACCTTATCAAACATCTTTTCTTGAATATGTACTCATGGCGAAATTAAAAGTGAACTTTCAAATATATATTAAGACTTGTACATTGATTGGGATAGTGGGTCATGCTGAACGGCAAAAGAAGGAGCATCAGCTGGTCTTCATTGCAAAATGCTAGTGGCGAATAGTTGATCGGTGAAATGCCTGAATTTCTCGAAATGTACAAGACAGGATTGCGAATTATGGCGATAAATATTTTGCGACGAAAAACCAAGGTTGTCCTAATAGTTAATTCTGCATTCATTTCGCTGTCTATAAATGACTCGTGATTACTGGATCTACGTTCAACGTCGTAGTTACACGGTTGCTTACACAGTCGGAAAAGAACTGACATACACACTGCCTAACAAAAAACATATCAGTTATTAACTGAAAAGACATGTATCTACCTGCTGATTATTAACTTGAACGGAAGTTTCCAATTATCTGGGACAAAGTGGGTGGTCATATGGCTCTATAATTTCAAAATGAAACCGCGTAAATGTCGGCAGCCTAATGGTTATGGGACAAAACTTTTGAATGTACTCAGTATGTGGTGTCACGATAAAACATTCTGTGTTGAGTTTATGTTAGCATGCACAGCGATTACCCCTCTCTAACAAAGCTGAGTCACAGAGTTTGCCAGCGTCGGTGTGTGGAGTGTGTTCATGTCGCAATTCATTTATGTTATCACCTCCTTCAAAATGTTCTTCTGTACTCTTGAAGTTAACTAAGATGCAAAGTTTGGAAAGACATTCTACGGGCTTAATAATAACGTGAACAAGACAAACTTCTGCGTAGCTATCAGCAAACGAAGAAACATAACTTCATTCAGTCAGCCATGACTGGATTTTGTGAGTTTGCCAGTGCCAGTGTCTTCAGCAACTCATTGGATACAGTGAGTGAGTTTGTATTCGTCAGTTTGTATTCCCGGGTCTGCGGCTTAAATGAGTCGATATTTAACCAAAAGCATGGCAGCGTACTCGTTAGCGATATTGCTTTCCTAGATGTCTGTATTGTATAACTTTCAAACTTGATCTGGTGACAATTGTCAGGTATGTTTCGTTGTAATCCGATCACATTATCCAACAGAGAATGCTTGCCTTTGTCGCTGCTTTGTTTTTAACGGCCTGTTGTAGATAACTGCGATTTGGATGCATTAGTCACGTAACGGTTCTGCTGTGTGCTTACAGTTCGAAAGGTTGATTGTTTCCACGCATAAATATATATATATATATATATATATATATATATGTATGAAATCGATCGAAGATCGTCATAAGATAAACGAATACCGTTGTTTGGTTGTAGTCAACTGTGAGAAAACCGACTGCCTAGGAGAAAACCGAGAACAAGAACGTACCCAACGGGGGATGGCGGTTACACAGGGACAACTTAGTAGAAATGAATACAGTGTGGCCACGTGTTAATGCAGTTGAGAAATCAAATGTGCTATTTTAGTACAATAATTCGTTTGTATATGCATTATGGCTAACCCTATAATAATGAAAATCTTGTATTGGATAAACGGTATATTTCCCAGAAACTGCTGTTTAATCAGGGATTGAATCTGTGAATGCATCCACGAACGTGCGCACAACGAACGATTTATTATACCAGGCGGATTAGCTCAGTATTCAAGCTTTCAAATGTATTATAACAGGGATGAAGACCGCAACATAGCCGGAGAAAGCCCGTGTTAATAACGCCTGTGCTATCGCCTTTTGTTAATCATATTTGTGCGTGCAGATCAGCCTGTTAAACGTGGAATGCTATCCATTCACTGCAATTCTGGTAGTCCTATCAGACTGAACAGTAGATTTAAGACATCATTTCTACAGCGAATTTCATGGTTAATTATTTGTTCCCAGCGTACTGGAATCACTACGATTTATTCCATTTAACTGAGACATATTTATTCTTATGAAGCTAGGGAATACACCCTTAAAGCTGTTCGCTGCAATATTTTAAGGTAAAATTGTGGGTGTTTAATACTTTCCGGCGCTAGCGGCGTACACATTTTATACGTAGAAAAAGTTTCATGTTAAATGTCGGAATGCTAGTCAAAGCGCTTATGTATACTGTGGTGCTGGAACCACTCAAGAGTATTGATAATCCGAAGTGGATACAAAATCGCTTGATTTCAAACAAAATAACTCGGTGAATACAAGTCTTAAGTAGCAAAATTCAGTGCGTAAAGAACAACTATTTTAACTTCCATGCAAGCAACTGCCAGTTTATGAAGGACTGTCAAATTATTTCGAGAGTAACAGTGTTCAATCACGTGAATTTCCCGAACAGTGTGTCTCCGTGTAAAAACGGGACTGGATATTGATGAACTTCGCTTCGAATGAACGAGACAAATCTAGAGCCATTCGAGCACCACTGTATGAAATAAACGTATTCAAAATTAAAGTCAAGACCGAAGCTGGACATTACTCATCCTCATCATCATAACAGCCATGAGCCTGACCAAAAGGTACTGTGACTCGGGCTGCCGCTCACCTCAACAGTGACGTGGAATATCCTAGAAGAAAAAGTTATTGAGGAGGCTGAGAATTAATGAGAGAAGGCTAACAGGAAGAATTAGAAATGGTATGG